>APFE031510325.1:73534-187078 GCA_000404065.3 Pinus taeda | reverse complement strand
GTCGTTGATGTGGGATTCATTAAGGCCCTCCTACAATGGGTCGCTTCTTGTCGACATCACCTCATTATCCAAGAAGTTGACTTAGGAACAACCCTTTCAGTACTTTGAAGCTTGAATGCCTCAATGGCAAGTTTCTCACTTTCGGCGACAGGTTTACATCAATGGCCTTCGACTGAGAGATTTTATGTGGTGTTCGATGCCAAGTCCCTTTTCACACCACATGAATTTTACTGTAGTACCTTGAGGGTCATTATCATTATTGGTGATTCCTCTCGTGCCTGTTAACAACTTACATCATTGGCTGGTAATTAGGTGATGTCTTTCCATGTTAGACTCCAGAACATTTTTCACATGGATCGACTTGTACTCCAAGTGAATATCGAACAAGTTTTGAAGACCCCGGATCTAGTTTCATCCATCTGGGCTGTGATATATTCAGGAATATAAAAGCATCTAGTGTACATCATTGCCGATCAGATGATCATCCAAATCAAAGGATGATGTGTCCATATCATTAGTCTGTCACACAGACGATCATCTGTCCTATGTACATTAAAATGAGTTTATAAAGCTGAGCATGGGAATGCCCGCCTCAGCTAGATCATGAAAAAGTGTTGTCAAATAATGTATTGTATTGTATCTTATTACAAGCCACCTCCTAGCTCGGAAAAACTTCGGATCCTCATAGTAAAGCATTTCACCCGACATCAAAAAAGATTAACAACCTCATGCTTTAGGGGGCAACTGTTATAGACATTTTTGGGCACTTCAACCCCAATCACAAATGTCCATAAACTATGGGCTCTTAAGTCCCTAAAAGTGTTGCTTCACTGCCTAAAGGAACAAGGTCAACTGATTACATCATCTCCCAGAAGTTCTCCATTGAAAACTTCTCATAAATGGTCAAAACTGGACCATACTGAAAGCTCAATGCAGAGGGTGCGATGCATATCACCTTCCCAATGTACAGGGTGCGATGCATGCTGATTTTCTCCTCTATAGGGTGTGATGGTCGGGAATGGACAAATGGCAGGGACAAAAATGCGAGGTGGAAGATCATGGAATCTTCCAGAAGCTTTCCCTCTGACACTTGCCACTCCATTTTCGACCAGGGATGAGTAAGAGATCATCATTCTCCAAGTGGAAGTAGGAACTATCAGAGAGAGGACACTAATCAAGATCCTAAAAGATGACTCACCTCTTTGTAATCAACTATATATGGATCCCTCATCACAGAGATCCAGAGGCTGGAATTTTGTAACTTATAGAGAATTGTTGTTGGTATTCTGGTGTACATTCACAGTGTTGGGTGATTTTGCTTTGCTTGAGGTGAAGAAGGGCTTCTTAGCTGGAGGATGATGCTAGGTCAGAGTTCATGGTTGTAATCTTCTTGCTACTTTTCATCTGAATAAAGCTATTCTTGTTTCCTTCCATATTCTTGTGTACTTGTTTATATATGCTTGTATATGGTTAATGCACATCTGATCCTACATTATTTATGAGCTTAGATCCTTGTTTCTTGCATAGTAGTATGTTTCTGTGATTCTACAGGTCCTTTTGAAGCTGAGCAGACAAAGAGCAAGCGGCAAAACTCTATCAAGAAAGAGAGGAAATCGAGCGTAACACTCAGGTTGGCCCTCTTATTCTCCTCTCATCTATTTTCATAAAAGGAATCAATAGTAGACTTTGATTGTTTGTTTCTAAGATAGCCACCCATCTTAGTGGGAATAGCAGCATCTATGTGGACACTATTCCCATATAACACCCATCATTCTATGTCTCTCTGACTGTTCATGACAAAATCCTTCACAACTACCTTCTGGATATAGGAGCCAGCCATAATCTAATGCCCAAGGTTGTCATGGATGATTTGGGTCTCTACATTACCAAGCCTTATCATGACATGTTTTCTTTTGACTCTAGAAAAGTGAAATGCCTGGGATTAATCAAGGACCTAGCCATCATTTTGTCTCATTTGTCCATGAAGAGCATGATGATGGATATTGTGGTAGCATATGTACCCCCCAAGTTTGGCATGTTACTTTCCAGAGGTTGGATCAAGATATTAGGTGGAACATTGCAAAATGATATGTCCTATGCTACTGTCCCATTTTTTGGAGGTGAAAATAGGAGATTGTACAGAGAGGCTCAGTTGGCTTATATTATTAGCAATGAAAGTAATCCCACTAATCATCCCATCTATGCTGTCGACACTGATTTTGGAGCTTGTTTTCTCCAAATTGAAGAATCTCAGTTGGCCTCCACGTAGCTTAAGAAGCCAGTTTTCCAGATCACAGAGGAAGAAGGCCCATAGATTTGGGACATGTTCTTTGATGGAGCTTTCTCTAAGGAAGCTGCAGGGGCAGGTGTAGTCCTTGTGTCCCCCACAGAGGACTGCATTCATTTATCTTTCATATTAACTTTTCAGTTCACAAATAACATAGCAGAGTACGAAGCCTTGAGGTTGGGCTCAAATGATGCTAAAGAAATGGGCATCAAAGGTATAAAGGTGTTTGGAGACGTAGACCTTATCATTCAACAGGTGAACAAAACCTTCCAAGCAAAACATCCAAGGCTGAAAGCATACATAGATGAGGTGAAATATAGACCATCGCTACCTGACAATGTCAAACACTGGAAAGTTTTTGACGAGGATGATGAAATTAATAGTCTTTTACAAGTCTTTGATGAATTTGATGAAAGTCATCAGAAGAAGATCAAAGAAACCTTTGATAGAAAGGTAAAATGGGACAATTTTCAGTTTGGTGACTGGGTTCTCAAATGGGATGCATTGAAGGAAAAGAAGGGAAACCAAGGTAAATTTGATCCCTTATGGACAGGTTTGTTTGTCATCTCTCAAGTTCAGAGGAGCAACATTTTCATTCTGCACAATTTAGAGGGGGAAGGTGTTTTTGGTAGCCTAGTAAATAGGCTATTCTTCAAACTTTATTTCATTTAAGGCTTTAAAGCCTTGGTATTGTAAATACGTTTTTTCCATTTTTTATTTCATTACAAAATAGACTCCATGCCTAATGAAACACTAGGAGGAAGACTTGATTTTGTTTTTACAGGAAAGGCATTGTTCTGCAGTTCTTGAAACCTCACAGGGAGGCTTTCATCCCCAGAAGGAGCCAGTGTTATCCTTGTTGGCATTTGGCCCAAAAATGAATCCAAATATGCTCTTTAAGCCTTCAAAAGACAGAAAAATCCTACCAAAGATGAAAACCAACGCAAGAGAAGAACCCTTGGAAGGGCGGAAAAGCACTATTGGGAGGCTAAAACACATAAAAATAATGAAAAAACCATGTATCAGAGGCATAAATAGTCAAACGCACAACAGTCGTCAAATCTGGCCGATCAACGACCCAGATCTATTTGGAAAATCGCAATCAGCCAACACAGAGGAGGACTTAAGGTTGGGTGGAAGACACCCCTAATCAGTGATCTTTGATGATTGGATTGGTGGGTCGCAATCAGCGGAGGCAAGCCGACGAAGTAAGGGAAGACCGAATGGAACTTGTGATGCCGATCAGTGATGCAATGTGGACCGTCGATTAAGCGCACAAATTCACAGCCCACATCACGTCGCAGGATCGCTATCGAGGATTACAAGGAGCCCTTACCATGGGCATGGGGCATGATCGATATGTGATTGCGATCAATCGCATTAGCAGATCGCAATCAGAGAAACATTAAGGGGTGGGGCCTATGCACATGTATGTGGGCAACCCGATGAACTAGACTCGGCAATATTCTAAATATTATTTCATAATATTTGAGGTCCGCGGAAAATCCATTTTCAATGCATTATTCATCATTTTGACGTATTTATAAAATACAAAGGGAGCCTTGGAACAACGCCGATGCGATAAGACCCGGACCCGAAAGGTTTCGAGAATTAAAATTTATAATATTTTCAGGTCCACCAAAGCCATTTTTCATGGTTTTTAGTGTTTTTTAACATATTCGAAAAATACAAAGGGAAGATTGTAACAGGCTACTAGAGACTTGCGATAGCGACCCAGAGGGTGGACCCGATAGAGGAATAGGCTAGGTTTAAGGACTTTTTAAGTCCGAAATGAACAAAGATGGGCGGGATTTCTCATTGTTGCAATGTTTTCTGTATTAAACATAAAACAATCATTATTCACATTTTAAAGGGATTTCAAAGGGCCACAGACCCACTCCATCACCTAGAAGAGGCCAGGAAATGGAGACCGAGAGACAGAGGCTGGAAAGCGATCATGGAGCATCACAGCATGATGCAGCCTGAAACGGAAACATCATGGAGCATCAACAGTGCAACACAGCCGAAAACAACAAAAGTGATTGTGGGGCATCTCTGGCGCGAGAGAGCTCCCTGCCAGTGCAGCAAATGACCAGAATCTGGTTACTCTTCCGTTGGAAGAAGAAACCTCCGAGCCCATGATTTCCTAGTCAGGGTATCAAACAGTTAAAAAGGCAGAGAGGATAGATTAAGACACTTCGAGCCTTTGAGAGCTTAGGAGCATTGTAAAAGGCCTATAAATGGCTGAAAGCTAAATGTATGAAGGGTTCAACTTCAGGAGACAGTGGAGACTTTGCTTCTCAAGCTTATCATCTTCATTCTATCAATATAAGCTTCTTTTGTTGTTATATGTTCAATTTCCATTTTCTCTTTTGTTCTAAGCTTGCACTTGAATAGGTTGTTCATGTTTTCTTTTGTTTCTAATGCCAGATAACTGTCATCTTATCTCTGCATTGATAAATTAGATTTGCAAGTTTCATTTACTGCTTGTAGCTAGCCATTCATATGTGTTTATATATGCATCTGTCGGTACAGTCAGTATTCTCCATCTATCCATTGAATCTACAAACTATTGAGCATTAGTGGACTAAAGCCTTATAAAGTTGAGGGTGTTCATACATGTCTTGAGTAAAAATAGAGTTGAAACGGTTATCTGGCTTGATCCAAACCTTCATCCATTCCAATAGTTCCAAGAACAATATTGAAGATTATATGTTACCAGACATCTCTAAGTTGCAACCTAGGAGAGTTTCCTGGAGTGATAACAGGTACTACACTAGGAACTTCAACAATAGTACTTGAACATTTATATGCTTTGGTACCACTAAGAGTTTGTTGACTTACAACATTATTTTCTCCATTACGCGAAATATGGGGTTGAGAATAGGCTTTTTTTTCATATTTTTAACTAGAAACAATAAACTAGGAATTACAATGATGATTTAAACCCATGCATTAACAAAGAAACATAAAATACCTATCTGTACAACTTATATCGAACATACCTCTTCTAGTTCAACAATATTTAATCATAGTTAGAGCCTTTTGAACCTTTTAATGTACTGAATAGTTAACTATGGTTTATCCATTCTGGAACTTTTAATATATGAATTTGATTAAAAAAATGAAACAAACCAATGTTTTTGTAGATTTTGTAAAACCACCTTGGAGTAATAAAATATATTTCTTATTGAAATATGGGAATCTTTTTTTGGAAAAATGATCATAAATTTTTATTCATAATAAAGAAAAGAGGTTACATTTTTATGGATGTTGTAAGACACTTCATAAGATGCATGAAGAGGATCTTCCTACCTTTAATAAAAAAATAATTAGTATACATTTCGTTGTTGTCTCCTTGAAAAACAGTTCTTGATCTCAATTTTTCCCTTTCCTTTTAATCTCATGCCATATTCGTGAAGAGGGGTCCATTATGATATAGGGTAAATTAAAGATTAGATGGTTAAGAATTGAAGGAAAAATCAAATGTCTAGGATTTGACAAGTGACCCAAATCCTTGTTGAAATTGTTAGATTCATGTATTCTCTTTATTCCCTTAGATATGGTTTTGATTCCAACTATCACCCTTTAGGAATTTTTATTGTCTTTTTTCTCAATTGTAATATAGCTATTTTCTTGACCTCCATTTCCTCCCACCAATACCTTGATAAATTTGGCACCTAAAACCTATATTCCATAAACTAAATCCTATGTACATTTATAGTTTTTCATAATTTGATGTAGAAACTTATCCCATAAGCCATTACTAGGGTGAATTTCCACGTAGCTATGAGTATATATAAAAATATCAATTAATCTAGTCTATCTTTGTGTAAATATTGGTCGCAAGTATTCCCTATGTCTTCAAAAACTAATAATCTCCTAAATGGATGGGTAGATTAAAAAGACGTACCTGTAGCATAATTTTGGTTATAGATACATTAGATGAGTTGAATTTTGGGAACTATGGGATAAAAAATAGATCCACTTTTTTCCAAAACCAGGGACTCTCAAAATCTTTGCGATAATCACCAAGAGAGACTGAAATTGGACCATAAACTTTGTGAAAATAAAATATAATTCACAATCCTTTATCCCATTTAAATCAAACCATTACTATAAATATGATATAGGATGTTGAGTAATCACTCTTTCAGATTCATGATAAAATAGTTTTCCTAATTTGAAAACCATTTTTTCCAATTTCTCCACAATATATACTTATACATATAAAACAACATTATCTTTATTTTTAGAATTAAATTCTTTAAGGATAATTACGGCGAAAGAAAGAACAAACCCACATTATTTTAACTTATTTTTATTTATTTAACATATTTTTTTAATTTATTTGTGAATTTCAATTTTTTCCTATTTTTCAAAAAAATCGTATTATTTAATTTGAATATTTAGTATAATATACTACGAAATCAATATATTTTTATTTTTCAAATTTTTATTATTTATTTATTTATTATTACTTTAATCAATTAATTCTTACTTTTTCAATATTTTTTCATTTTAATGATAATAAGAAGAAATAAATTTATGGAAAAATGATGTATTTAGTACCTTCAAACATTGTCAAAAAATTCATTTTGATTTAATTTGATTCCTATACATTATACATTTCATAAATGTGTTACAATATATGTATTAATAAATAGTAATTATTTTAGCTTATAATTATATTTAAAGATACCTCATATCTTTCATAGGTACATTTTTATGATTGAGTATGTAAAGATTCTATATAAACTTTATTGTTGGTTGGGAGATTTGCATATAATAAGAGATGATATTTGACTAGTGTAATTATATAAATCAAATGACTATCCATAGACATCAATCATAATAAATATCAAAATGCTTCTGATATATTTCACATTGCTATAAATTAAAAAAATCATAAAACTAACTAAATTATAACTTACAATAATGTGAATAATTAAAAAAACTAATAAAATAAACACAATACACAAAACATAGAAGAAAATTCTTAATTATGAAGATTTACCTTCACTTTACTATGAGGATTTTTAATATGTAAATAGGCTTTATTACAATACTATGATTTATCAATACCACATGCTCAAAAAACCATCACTCACTTCATATGACAATTGTTCACATTTTTTTTTAATTAATCCATTTAATTAAAATGGTTAAAAGAGCATAATTACTCCGAAGATAAACCTCAACCATTGGTTTGTGTAGAATATTATGAGTAAATCTTACTACCCACTTAATAATTATTGATAATTAAATTAAAATTATAGAAAACTTATTGACATAAAAATAGATGTTTCCTTTGAAATTTTTACTACCATCAAACATTTTCTTTTTAAAGATATATTATTTCCATGTAATTCTTATTATAAAATTTTGTTCATTTAAAATTTCATCAAAACTCTAAATATAAGATTATTATTATATCTTTATTTTTTCAGTTTTTGGACAATTTGTTTTAAAAAAATAATTGTTTTAGGAAGTTTATATTTTAGAAAAGCTCATGTTTTATAAAAGAATTAAATATTTTTTTTTTCCTACTTGGACCAAAAAATTAAAAATGTCATAATTTTTCCATATGAATTTTGTTTCAATAATTTTTTTAAAGAAAATTTATCTTTGAATTTGTTTTCATGAGTAGAGAATAATTCATAAATTTCTCATATGATGTGTTTTCAATGTTAATTTTTGTTTGAGCTTTGTTTTCAATGTAATTTTTTTGTTGATGTTTACCTTTTGAATCTATTTTATAGGTGAAAATATTTTTTTTGTAATTTTTCTGTAGTATTTTCAAATATCTTAAAGTCTTAAAATTTGAAAGGCTCAATTCACTTAATTTTAGTTTTTTTAATCTATATAATCAATTTATGAGTAATTCGATATATTTTTTGAAATTGATTAATTTTTACTATATTTATGAGAAACAAGAATAATTGTCGATAAATTTATAAATAAAATCTTCAAACTATAAGAAACAAATCAATTGGTAATCGCCATATTATAAATTCAAGGTTCAAATCCCAAATCTAAAAAAAATATATTCTAAAAATGATCAAAATAGAAACTGCAAAACCAACCTATACAAAGAACTGGTTTCCTAAGATGTTAGTGTAAGTAATTTTGCTAAATTATTTCAAACACATCTTCCTAGAATTTCCAAGCACATAAAAAGTTGAAAGATTTCCTTGTAAATGTATGAAAATTGCTTATATATATAATAAACATGATGTTGACTTATGTAGTTCTTCTCAATACCTAATTTAGATCTAAGTGAATTTACAAGGATGGAAGACTTTCTTACCTAAATTAAGAGTTGTAGTGAGAAGCTTAATGCTGAGGGCAGTGGTTTGTCTCTTAGTGTTTCAATGCGAAAAAATTTACCACTTTCTTATGACTTGTATATTCAATCTAGACACAAATCTCTTGAATTTTTCATGGGTACAATGAAACTAAACTTGATGATCTATGTGATGATGTTATTAATGAGTTAGAAAGACTCATCGATTTAAGAAAAAATACAATAAATAATATTTCTAACCAAATAATATTCTTGATGCTCATGGAAGTAGGAGCAAATTTAAGTAGAAAAGACTTAAATAGGGTCATAGTGGCATTAATGATTTAGTTTGGGCCAAAAAAACGTCCAATGATGCAGCTAGCTAATCCAGCAAGGAAGAAACATAAGCCTTGTAAGTATTGTGTTAAGGTTATCCATATTAAGTATAAATGTTCAGGAAAAAATAACCCTTATTAAGGACAAATAAAAGGAGTTCGAAGATTCCATGGGTAAAATAGGGAAGTTTCTTTTGTTGTTTACTTAATTCAAACTCACAAAAAATAATATCCCTTACATAGTAAATATATTCTAAATTCCAGTGCCTCACACTTTATAATATCTCTTTCATAGTAAATATATTCTAAATTCTAGTACCTCACACTATATGATTTGTAATATATTTTAATATTTTTTATTTGAAAGATAGATAGGCAAGCAAAAAAAAAATCATTTGTGATGGCTTTCCAAATTCAGTTTTAGGATTTGTTGATGTTGTAGTTTTACTGAGGCTTCAACTAGACCTAGGTATTTAGATTTGTGGACGCTCGTAATTTAAAGCAATCATTGTCAATGGATTTTTTTCATTTGGGTTGTTCTTTAATGTTTTATTAATAATTACCATGTGCCCATGAAAAATTACCACTTTCTTATGACTTGTATATTCAATCTAGACACAAATCTCTTGAATTTTTCATGGGCACAATGAAACTAAACTTGACGATCTATCTAATGATATTATTAATGAGTTATAAAGACTCGTGGATTTAAGCAAAAATACAATAGAAATATTTCATGGGCACAATGAAACTAAACTTGAAGATCTATCTAATGATATTATTAATGAGTTAGAAAGACTCGTCGATTTAAGAAAAAATACAATAAATAATATTTCTAGGCAAATAATATTCTTGATGCTCATGGAAGTAGGAGCAAATTTAAGTAGAAAAGACTTAAATAGGGTCATAGTGGCATTAATGATTTAGTTTGGTCCAAAAAAGTGTCCAATGATGCAGCGAGCTAATCCACCAAGGAAGAAACATAAGCCTTGTAAGTATTGTGTTAAGGTTATCCATATTAAGTATAAATGTTCAGGAAAAAATAACCCTTTTTAAAGACAAATAAAAGGAGTTCGAAGATTCCATGGGTAAAATAGGGAAGTTTCTTTTGTTGGTTACTTAATTCAAACTCACAAAAAATAATATCCCTTGCATAGTAAATATATTCTAAATTCCAATGCCTCACACTATATAATATCTCTTTCATAGTAACTATATTCTAAATTCTAGTACCTCACACTATATGATTTGTAATATATTTTTGATCATTTTTTATTTGAAAGATAGATAGGCAAGTAAAAAAAAATCATTTGTGATGGGTTTCCAAATTCAGTTTTAGGATTTGCTGATGTTATAGTTTTACTGAGGCTTCAACTAGACTTAGGTATTTAGATTTGTGGATGCTCGTAAAATTTTAAAGCAATCACTATTAATGGATTTTTTTCATTTGGGTTGTTCTTTAATGTTTTATTAATAATTATGATTGTTATTATCACCTAAAAAATGATCACCTAGCCATTTTCCACTAAGATGGTCGAAATACACCCTGTAGTATGGGTTTTACACATTAAAACTCATTTTCACATTAGGAAATAATTTAGAGAACTATTTTTCCTAATTTATTTATGTTTAATTAATTTACCCACTTGAAAATATCTCATAAATCTATTTAATTATCATGTTATAGAATTTAGACTTCTGTGATCCATAGCATGTAAGAGAGAATAATTTCATGTTATTTTCATATTTACCTATTTTGTAAAAATAATTAAAAATATTTTCACCAATCTATAGGAAGAATTAAATAAATTATTATTTATTTATATCCAATCATTCAATTTCTCCATGAAATAATTATAAATCATATTTATAAATATTTCTAACCCATTTCACGATATCATCCAAGAAAAAAAAAATAAAATAATTATTTATTTATTATCATTAATTAATATACACTATTCTCCTATGAGATAATTATAATCATTCTCAGTAAATTTTTCTAGCTCATTTTGATCCTATCTCTTAGAAATAAATTAATAAATCATTTTCATTATTAGTTATTTCACCACTTTATTAATTAACTCAATTAATTATAATTTTTTGAGTTGGTTAACTAAATAAAGATTATTGACCAGTTCTTTAATCTTTTCTTCTCCAAAAAATAATAAAATACTATAATGTTAGATCTTGATCTTGTCAACCAAATATTTCATTATTGACTAGATCTAGCATAATTGCATTTATTATAAAGTAGAAAGTTTTTCCTATCGATACACATGACAACTATCATGGTCGGTCATTCTAAGCTTGCTGCATTTGAGCTCTCCACTTGAGTCTACTATTTTCTCACAGTCCCGTTTACAACAAAGGAGAGAAAGCATCCACTTATTAGTGTAGTGAACATAAATAAACCCCACCCCCCCCCCCCCCCCCCCCCCCACCACATAAGGAGGACTTTACATACATACTCGTAATATTCACAAGTGTCTCTTTAGAAAATAAAAATAAAATCTTTGTATTTTCATTGAGTTCCATTCCCGTAATGTTTAGCATTTATTTTCAATGTGAGTTTCTTTTGTAGATTTCCATTAACATTTTCTGCAAATCTAAAGATAGTTTTTGAGTATTGCAAGGTTTAGAGTTTATTTTTCACTTTGCTTTTGTTGTTAGGCTATTTTGTCACCAGCAATAAAAAGGATATTTTGATACACTCATTCAAAATTATCCTCCTAACAATGATTCCTTAGCATCATGGATAAACCTTTTTACCTTTTCAATGAAATTGGATTTGCAACAAGTTTCATTTTGACTTTGGTTTGTTTCTCAAAGTATGTTGTCCTCCACATTTCTTGCATTATTTGATAATTGTTGCAACTTTGTTAAATTGATTAATTAACTTTCTTGGTATTAATTATTGTCGCATGAAATTTTCTTCTTAAGTATAGGAGTATAATATTTGCCTTGTTTTAGCTTAAATAAGGACATACCCACCACCATCTTTGTCTTCACTATTAGATTATTTTTTCAATTTATTTGTGCAATCCATGTAATTTTCCCCACATTGTATTTCATTAAGTATAACAATAAAAATATATCATTTGGCATGGTCTAATCATTCTTGTCCTTGGCATTGTTTTTGGCTTTAAGTTGTCATCACCATGATCATAAAATCTGAAGGCTTCAAATCACTCACACCTAGTTTTGTTGGCTTAGTTTTGAAGTGGTTATTATCAATAGACATGTTACAATTTTTTATGAATGAAATTAGGGGTATCACTCTTTCATTTTTAATCAACAACATGAAGCCATCATACATAACACCAATAACCATGAAGAAGAAAACAAACAATATATATTTCTTTGATCAGTTTCATCTTATTTTTTGTGACTTTATGTATGGCAATAGGCATCCATTGAAGCACCATAAGCATATCATCATCTTCCCTCACAAGACTTACATCAATTAAGCTAACAATAATGGGAAAATGAAGTCATTAGTGTGATATTTCTTATACCTTTGAAGGATTTATGCCATTTTCATCAAGTTAGTTGATTGTATGGGTATATTAGTTCATAAATAACAAAGGATTGAGATATAACTTCTACTCATGTAGAGGATTACCACCCTTGACTTCAAGAAAAATATATCAATGGAAATGATATGTTAAGTCGATAAAGGCAATGGAAGCAAGTGTTTAAATTCCACGCACACAACCTTTAAGCATGAATATCCTCACATTTGAGATTAAATGTGTGGGGGATAGTTATAAATGAATTCTCATTTCCATCACCTCCATAAAGGGAAAATCATTTTACATTCAATCATATGACTATGAGGATAATTATATCACATTTCCATTAAATTTTTGAAGTATTGATTATTAAATATCCACCCCAAGTATTACCAATCATGGTCTGGGGTGGGAAATTAAGCCCTTGATTGAACCATTTGATAAAAGAATAAAAGCTTGCAGTCAATCTATATGGTGATAAATCACTTCTTCATTTTCCAAAGGTTTATACTCTCAACTTTCACATATATAGTCATGATTAAGAGTCCTAAGAGCTTGTATCTCCTTTATCCATGAAGATATTGAACTTTCCATCATTTAAGCTAAAAACTACAACCTTAAACCATTGATTTTGAACCAACAACATGTTAAACCCATGTTAAGAATTGGTACGAGCAAGACAAGACAAGAAAATGGTGAAAAAGACCTTAATTCATTTGTATTATGTTGTATTGATCTCAAAGTCTTAATTTATAATACATCAATGAACATTCTAGATCTTGTAGACCTCACTAACAATTCATCAGTGGATCATGATAATACCTCATCAAGATAAGGATTACAACTCATGGTCTTAGACTTTTTGATCGACTAGTGACTCATAGTGTAACATCTTCCCCCAATCACAAGTCTGAATAATTATACAATTTCTATACCAATAACTTTTTTCATCTTCAATATGAAACTATTTAACTGACCTTCGATGAAGTTTGTCCTGAAAATTGCCAATATCTATATATTTGGAAGTGAACAATTGCTATGATTGAACATTTCCGTTGAATGACCATAGATTTTTTCTTGAGAGGACCAATTACCATTATGGAATTCCCCAAAAAAAAAATTAAAGAAAAAAACCATAATTTTTATTAATATAAATAAAATTTACATTTTGTAAACACGCCAAAGTGTGTATGCAAATTGTTTAAAAACATGTTAGAAACCAAAATATTACAAAACATCCTAAGATCATGGGGTCAATATATGGTAGAGAACCCCAAAAACATGATCTCAAAACATGATAACCACCATCAGTATCAATTCATAGAAACAATAGATATATACAAAAAGGTGATAATGAGAATGTCCAGAAAAATAGACCATGAATGCCACCGCAAAAAAACAAAAATGTTCTGTACCAACAATTATTCCCGTGAAGATGGAGGAATTTGGTTGGCTGAAATGAGTACCAGTGTATTTTATGTGCATACATGAAGTGAAAATACCCTCACGATACTAAGAAATCCACCAATGGTCCTTATCCAACTCTAAAGTTTCTTTGGAGAGACAATTTGCCTCTCGATTTCGCTCCTTGTATATATGATGGCATGAGAAAAATATGAAGACGTTTTTAATCCACAACGCACCATCTCATATAGGAGATAATATAATGTTTCTACAAGATTTTGAACCATTCATCCAACAAACCACAAGTTTGGAATCACCAAAAACCCATATATGGGAGGCACCCATCTCAAAGGTAAATGTAAGAATATTTTTGCAGGCAGGAGAGACTTTTTGAGATATATAGTATGAAACCACCCCCGCATTTTATACCCAAATCAACCGAAGCACCATAAAAGTACGCCCTCAAACTAGATTGATTGGGTTGTTCTACTTGTATTTCCCAAAATCTATGTGCATCCTTTTCTTGAGGGAAGTGACGAAGGATCAACATGACCTCAACAACAATAATCCTTGGAGAAGAGACTTCATCTCAAAAAATATCTTGGTTATGATAAATCCAAATCCCCCTACAAATAATGAAAGTAAGAGCTTTAAAAGTGTTGGAGGATGGAAAAGAAAGAAATAACTTCCATGCTTCTTCAACTGATTGACCATTCTAGAGTCCAATACGTGCTTCTTCATTTCTATAATGATCCCAAAGGTGTTGACAAAAAGGACAAGATCATAATAAGAGAGTGATGGTTTCATCCTCAACCTGACAAAGAGGGAACCAACTAGGACCATGAGCAAAATGATTTTGGAGAATGCCCCAGCTAGGGACTTTTGTTCATAATGAACCACATGAGAATTTTGGCCTTGAGCAGGCATCTAGATTTCCAAATGAGTTTCCACCACCATTGAGAGAACCAAAAAGTGAGAAAAAGTGATGAGATTATAGCTTCTTTAGGAGAGTATATTCCACTCTTGGCCCTAGTCCATACAATTTCATCATATTTGTTAATTAAATAGACATGACCCGATTGTAAAGCACAAATATCGTTATTCTATATATCTAAATTATTTTGGGGGATATCTAGATCTACTGCAAATTTCTAGCCTTGCCGCCAAATAATGGTGGAATTTGGATTGGCAATATGAGCTAGCTTCAATATGCCCCTATCCTTGAGAAAATCAATTGAGGTAAGGGGTAATAGATTTTTACGATCACTTCTAGGCCAAAGATCTTGTCCAATACACACTTGAGAACTAGATCCAACTTTCCAAGCAAGACCCTTGCAAATGGTCTCAAGAGTGTTTAGAATAACTCTCCATATAATTGAGATATTGAACTGGGGCTTTCTAGATTTACGCATCCAATAATTCACCGAAATGGGCGAGATATATTTATCTATAAAAAACAAAGTTTAGAGGCTTTGCATGGTCAACAAGCACCAACCACATTTTGTAGCTAAGGCATGTGAAAATAGGAAGATATTCTTAAGGATCGAGCCACCCTGAGCCTTCGGTCTAGCGATCTTATCCCACCCTACCCAAGGGAGGGTCACCATCGATTTTGTACCAGACCATAGAAATTTGTAACATATGGGTTTGACATGCGCCAGAACTCCCTTTGGAATCCATGCTAGAGAAGACTAATACACAGGAATAGCTTCAAGTACATATTTTATTAAGACCAATTGCCTCACCCTGGAAAGACACCCGTTGTACCAAATTTTGATTTTCTTTCTCAACCTTTGAGATCAACCAATGCCAATCCAACATCCTAAGTATTTGGTTTCAAGTGGAATCCCAAATATTTGAGGCCTTCATCCATTTGGGAAATTTCCATTAGAAGAAGATCTGTGATATGTTAAATCTCATCAACCTGCAAATTAGAGATAAGGAGGGAATATTTTTGGAAATTTATAGACATTCATGTTTCTTTTCCAAATAAATATAGAATATCCTTAAGCACGGCCACCTCATGGGTGAAACCATTGTAGAATATAAGGATATTTTCAAAAAATAAAATATGGGAAATTGTGATTTATCTTGACACCAAACATCCATGAAAATCCCCATTCAACTTAGCTTCTTCCAAAAGTCTACTGAGGCCCTCCGCCACTAGCAGTAGAAAAAGTAAGAGAATGGAAAAAGGGAGAGGCAACACCATTGATCAAAAACAACAAAAGAGATTATTTGTATACAACCCATAACCCCAAGTGATGAAATCAATGTTGAACCCCACATGAGTTAGTAGATGTTTGAGATAGATCTAGATTACGTGATTTCATTCCTTTGATAACTCTAATTTTACAATGGCCCCTTTAAGATTAATTGTCTTTAGACTACGCAAACCTTCCTAAGCTACCCCAATAGCTTCATGAATTTGTCTACCTTCAAGAAAGCCAAAATTTTCCTTTGAAATTGATGTAGATAGGATCGGTTTAAGATGTAGAGAGATCACCTTAGTTATTACCTTGTATATTTCATTGCACAATGATATGATCCTGGATTCTTTGAAAGAGGAAGGTGAGTCAATATTGGAATCAAGAAAATGAAGGTAGAGTTTATGGCTAAAATCATTCTACATTCCCACCGATATTCTTCAACCACATCTAAAAGATCTTTCCCTAATATGTTGTAAGTACCTAGGAAGAATTCCACACCCCAAACATCTGGGCTAGGGCTCTTGTCCTTTTGGAAACTATGGAGAACAATTTCTAATTCATTTTCTAATACTTTAGCCATAAGCTCGTGATTATCTTCCTCATCAAGAAATTGGGGAAATGGAAGAGTTGTGCGAATTATTTCAGAAATAATAGCTTCCTCTTGAGTTTTATAAAGGTATTCAAAGTGCCAAACACCCATTTCATCTAGAGAGGAGAAAGAAGAAACCTCCCTACTAAACTGTTCTTTGTTCTTCTTTTCAATCTTTATTCTTCCTCGCGGTCCTCAAGAATATTTTCTTCCCCTTTTCTAAGTGAAAAATGAGGTATCTAGATTCCAACGAATCATATCCTCCAGCTTCATGGGCAACAAAAGCCCAAAGTTTTTTTTTAATCTCCCTAAGTTCTAGAGTATCAATCTATTTCTTTTGGAGAGCCCACTCTTTTGGTTTTTGTTTCTAGTTATGAACAAAATGTTTCCCATTCGAGACACCAAGTTGGGGTGAATAAGGGGACCACTTCTCTTTAACCATCTCCATAAAATAATAATTCTTTAACAAAGTGGAGTTTATTTTGAAATGACAGACAGGTTTACGAGTGGCCCCTTTAAATTCAAGAAAAATAAGAGAGTGATTTGATGCACCCCCTACCTAACCCATTGTTTTTATGAAAATAAATTGATCCATTATCACTTCAGGTACTATTAATTGGTCTAGCCTTTTGGAAATTCTATTAAGACCCAATCACTTATTTCTCCAAGTGGGATGAAGTTTCACAAGATTCAGATAACTATGAGAACAACTAGTAATATAATCACAAGAGAAATTAGATAATGGATCATTATTGGTTCTATCACCCCAGGATTCAAACACGCCCATAGAGAAATTTAGATCACCTCCAATTATTAGAAAGGGCATATTTAAAAAATATTTGATGAAAAGGGGCTCCGAGGAGAGTTTTTTTATTTTGAATGGGACCATATACATTGAGCAGGGTAAGATATCTACCCATCTCTTCATAGAATATTTCAATACATAACCCTGAAAAAATGCTCCATGAATTTAAAAATTTAATGTAGCAATTGTTCCAACCCATTGCCAAGCCCCTCAAACAACCAACAACATCTAATCCTTGAAAAAAACCAACCACTCAAAAGCGTTTATAAACTATGAGAGATGTCCTCTCCATCTTCAAGGATCTCTTGGAGAAAGATAATCTCAGGAGAGTTTCTCTCAATAATTCATTTGAGAGCAAGTCATTTAGGAAGACTCATAAGACCCTAATAGTTATAGGATAAAATTTTCTAATGACCCATCCAAGGGGGGTGGAGATTGCTCTAATGGTCCCTTGAATTAATGATTTTCTACTAGCAACCATATTAACCTTGGCACGTTATTTGGTTTTTGTAATATTGGATTTTCTCCCCCTAACCTTTTCGTCAGACCAGGTAATCTGACTTTTCCTTAACCCTAAGTTACAAGGTTTTTGGAAATGACCATTTGAGTGGGGACAAATTTTCTAATATGAAGAATCATCTCCCGAGAAACAAGAGCAATAATTATAGGGGGAGGTTACATGGAGGATAAGTCACATTAAGATAGAGAGAAAGAGCAATGTGCATGGAAGGGAAAGAATATAGAAATCAACATTGAAATAGGTGGAACAATATGGAAACCAGGTGAAGAAATACCACATGAACCAGAAAAAAGAACATCCATGCATTGATCAAAATTATTTGATAAAAAATGGGAGCAGATAGGTAGAGTACCTAGAAAAAATTTCTCTAGAGGATCCAAAGAACCACCATCCACATGCATAGGGTCCAACAAAGGCGTAGTGACAATGGATACCATCTCTTCTGAATGCCTTGGAAGATCACTCTTCTCCTTAAGGGATGACGACATCTTATTCTTAGGGCCAACGCATTCCTAGAAAAGGTCCTCCTCACCATCAGTCATCAAAGGAACCATTCAACAATGCTTAACAAGATGATTGTATTGATAACATCATCAAAAATAGAAAGGAACATCTTCATAATCAGGATCTTCAATGAAACACTCCTCCCCACTCAGGTCAATTTCAACTGGCAGATTGTTCCTGAGGTAAACCTTTATTAGAATTGTTTCCATCACCAATATCCCCATGGTGAGATATGTTGAATCATGTGCCAGATAGGTTCCAAAATTGTTCCCTATGTCTTGAAAGATTTCCTTTTCCCAAAACACTAAGGATGAGCTTGGAAGTCAAACCTAAAGAGGAACTAGTTCTGACAATTCTTTATGGGCATCAAGTAATGGGAACTAAAACTTAAAAATAACGATAGACGAGACAATATGCCAAACCTGCTACTCAATTAATTTAACATCCTCTGACTCTGTAAATTTAAATGAATCCACCCTTTTGCAAGTAGCTTGACTCTTGGCTGTACAAGGACCAATGGATAAATATCACTGACCACCCATTATTTTAGGTTTTGTATTGAAAATTGATTCCCTTGAACTCGACCAATGAGATATTTTTTAACCAAGGTCGAAACCCTTTCCATCTTAATGTCACCATCCAACACTAGAGCCACTTTGGGACAATTTTCCTTGTGAATGTAGTGGGGGTTTTTTATACCAGACTTAATGTATTCATATTTTTTTATTATTTGAACTCTCAAGCTAGGTTAGATGGAAAGCCCCTTGAATGTATCAACCCAACCTATGTGACCAAACCTAAAGAGTCCATCTTATGGTCAAAGCCAAAGCTGCTAGGGTTTATGAATTGAAAGGGACTGGACTTCGAAAAAGGAGTAGATGGTTGAAGAAAGTCATATGGTAAATCACCTGTTGAGACGCCCAATTAGAATCCAAAATACAACAACTCCTAAGAACCCAAACAAACCATAGGAGGGTTATTCAATAGAAAATACAAGACAAAGATCGACCTAGATAGACATGGGCGCTAAATCAGACCTGAATAGCCCAGGCTCCAACTCGTCGAATGATGTCGTGCATCCACTCAGGAGCAAGGAACATGTATTTATATTTAAGCATATGTATCCTCTTCAAAAACCACCTTGTCATGAGCCTCTTCCATAACTGAAATATGAGATGTGAGGCCACCTGTAATAGTCGATGGGGACCTTGCAATAGAAGAGGAAATTTTAGAAGGACCAAGAAAATCTATGGATATTGTCACACAAGGAGAGGCCTTAGGCTCATAACCACAAGATCTTATGAATCCATACATAGATGCATAGAATAAACAATGAAAGTGAGGAAAATGTCAGGCTTGCAAGGAAGATAACCACTAGCTAGAAATCAAGCCCAACAGAGGCCTAACCACCTACAAATGTCAATCAAAAGATCACATACCATGTTTATAAGTTGATGAATCCAATAATACAAAAATCCCTTCCTCTAATCACTGCATTAACCGCCTAAACTTGATAATTCCATGTCATCACCATGACTAGGGATTTCCTTTATTCTCCTCAAAATCTTTCTAAGTTAAAGACTCATAGGGGAAATGAAGAATTTCAAGGAAAAGGGGGAATTCCCAAATGTTGACTAAATTCTCATTGAAATTTCACTAATAAGAATTCAAAAATTGAAACCTAATATCTATTAGCAACATGAGAAGCTTTCAATAGTTCATTTTTGAAAAGGATCCAAACTGGAACAATGGATTCTTTAAGTGATGAATTTTCTGGTTGACCACTAACCATCTTCCATGGAAACTAGTTATTTATGGTTTACCACTAACCAATCTAATTTGAATATTGTGATGGATTTTGTATGACTGTTGGGAAACATAATTGTCATTCTTTTTGTACCTATTTTCCCTACCTTTTCCTATCATTTTGACTTTAAAAATCCATGCCTTGTTACTTCGTCAATAATTATGGACCAAAGTATGTTCCCTTTGCCTATCACCCTTATTATCTAGTTTTGGTCATAATTTGATATAAAAGCTAATTGCCTTAGGCTATTTTATTAATGAATTGATGGAGGGATGTTTCAGGTAGTATGACTTTTTGAGATGTTGTTACAGGATGATATCTCCCTAGTTTTTCCTCTCTGAAGATGGAATGAAGACTTCGTTGAAGTTGTTGTTACAACATCAATTTTGGATGCTCTATTCTTCTTCAACTAGTAACAAAAACCGACATGGAAAGGCACATGGTCAAAGCTAGTTTAATGTTGAGTTGAGACACTCATGGAAAACAAAACCGACTTAGTTGAAACAATTGGGATTTCCAAATGACAAATCATTTTAATTTAGAAATTTATTACAACTGTATTTCAATTAAGACAATTTGTTACGAGACAAATTTTTTATAATCTTGATTTTGATCACATGAGAATCAAGAGATTCTCATGATGATCTTGATTTTTGAAAATAGGAATGTAATCTAAAATTATAAAAGAATGTACTTCCTTCCCATAGGGCATGCATATATAGAGATCAAAGGGGGAAGCACGACCATTGTAATCCTCTACTGTAACTTTTAAATTTCATTAATGCAACTCTTTATCGTTCATGGCTCCATATCTCTTTCCTGATTAACTTGCATGTTGAGTAATTCATGGGCCCCTGCTAAGGAGAAAGGGCCCTCCTTCTTAGTAGTGTTCACTGGTTAGAGAGGTATTGTAGTAGTACATTTATTTCCTCTCAGTTGCGATTTATGTATGATCTATTGCTTTTGTTACAAATCTTGATCATGTATTGAATAGTTGCGAGATTGTAGCCTCTATCGTCATGTAAACTAGTCCCTTCATTAGGTGTGACAATTGTTTGATTGATGTTATAATTATTTGGTTTTTTTAAATGATTGAATGGGTGTTAAAAAAAAATTAAGTGCTGAATGATTTTGAGGATTGTTGTTTCTTTTGAATAAGAGTGATCATGTGACAACGTGTGATTTATTTTGCAATGTGTGTCTTTTCTTTATGGAGTGTGAGCATGGTTTGGAGTGTAACAACAAGTGTGTCAAAGTGCTAAGAGTGAAATTTACAATGATTGGTTTTGATATCTTATAGCACTATTTGCCATTTGTTCTTGCATATATTTTGCACAATAGCCTTGAAGAAAACAACCTACTCAGATTGTAAATTGAAGTGTGAGTCAATTTCGTTGTTTTGAATTAAAAGGACAATTGATCCACCCAATGTTTTGGAACCATTGTTGAGGAGGATATTAGAGGTGAATATGTGTGACTAACATTGTTTTTATGCATTGATTGAGAGTGTGTTATATGTGTTCCTATCTCTGAGGTTTACAAGTGGTAAGACAAGAGGTAAGAACTTGCACATTACTTCAACATATTGAAGTGAGCTCAGCCTCATGAGGAGTCAGGGCACATAGGATTTCATTGCATGAATAGTGAATAATAAAAATATGGTGCCCCCAAAGAAACTAATCGGGCAATTAGAAGAGGACGTGAGAGAAATAGGAAGAATTGGGATTTGGGAAGAGTAAAATGCATACAAGAGATCATTTCAAAATATGGATCAGAATCATTTGCTCAAGGAGCAACATATAAGAATAAAGGATCAAGTAAAATTTCTCTACAGAGGCCAACATCTCATGAGTCATCTGTGTTGGGTACACATATTAAGGAGTTGGAATTATATGAACCTTCAATCTTAGAGATAAACACAAGAGTTTCTAGTCCATTTGTATGAGAAAAGGAAGATATCAAGGCTTGATAGAAGGAAAAGGGAACATAAATGATTATTATTTAGAATCAAGTCCAAAAGAATGACCACTTGATCATTGAATCCCATATTTAGGTAGTGCTATGAAACAAACTGCTAAGCACTATGTTGCAAAGGGTGTTGTGAAATCATTAAGATTGCGTGGACAACCTGAACAACTTGAACAACCCTCAAGACCAAAAAGAGATAAATATCCTCCATTTTGGGAGACACCTATAATATTTGTACAAAACCCTCAAGCTTTTAGGCAAAACCAAATAGCAGGTAGCTCAGTTACCACCTTTAAGTTTCCCATTGGAAATATCTAGGGACATGCCCCAATGAAGAACATCCCTTTGTCTACACTTCATACATTTTAGGGTCCAATCACTAAAGATCCAAATACATTTCTCTTTGAATTTGATGTCCTCTACAGGAGCTATTATTTCACCACTAATGAACATAAATTAAAAATTTCCCAACTATGCTAAAGGGAGGTGCATTAAGATTGTTTATGGGACTCAATGGGGCATTCATTACCTATTGGGATGGGATAAAGAATACCTTTTTAGAAAAGTACCAAGACTACCATAATTCTAGAGATCAAAGGGAAGAGCTATTCAGTATAACTTAAACAACGAATGAAAACTTGGAAGAGTATGTTGAGCACCTTCAGTACAATCTGTAGAGATCTCAGCATATTAATTTAGACAAGGAAATAGTTAAAACAATTTTGATTAGAGGAATGTAGGATAATTTCCTCAACATGATAAATATTATTGGGAAAGGAGATATATCCAAGGAACCTTATGAAAAAAAATTTCAACTTTGTCAAAGAAGTTTTAGAGGATCAACAAGAAACAAGACTATGACACATGATGCTTCTACCTGGATTTTAAAATCATCCAATAGCAAGGAAACACGAATAGAAATTAGGAATCTAATGAAGAATTTTAAAATTGACATTTTGGGTTGGTTGTCCTCTCGGCTTGATGTGTTGCAGGTGAAGTAAAAAAAATGAGGTAGAAAAAGCCTTGGCTATATTATGCTCTTAGGATAGGAAGAATATTCCTCTGAGGGAGTTCCCACTTAATAGTCGTAATATATGTGAGTGGGATCATTCTATAGAATAATTCCTCTCATTAATTGGATTAAAAGAAATTTATAAGGAGATAGGGGAGATACTAAAGAAAAATATTTTATTGGCACCAAGAAGCCCTTATAGCCTTTGGCCATCAAGTATGGTGTAAGAACCCTTCTCTCATTTTAATTCTTGGTCTGGCATGTATAGTTGTCAGCAAATTCCTCAAAAAATGTAATACCAAGTATCTCCATGATAGCATCCTAATCCCCTTTTGGTCCAATACCCTACGCCTTGGCCTTAGTGGCCTTCTTCCTCATGGCCTGATCCAGGTGGCTCTAGAAATAAAATTGGATTTGAAAAAGCTAAAAAAAAATGAAAGTCATCAGATTGAAGTGAAACTAGGACAAAATCGCAGTGCTCTATGTCATGATTCCAACGGTGTGAACAACACTCAAATCTGAGTTCGTATGCTCAAGATATAGCCGGTCAAAGTTTTGATCAAACTAGGTGCAGTGGCACTCACTAACGGGGAAACAATTTGGAAAAGGGTCATCACATGGAATCTGACGGTCAAAGTAGGAGAATTTGTTGCCTCTTTAATTTATTTAGTGACCCTTAAAAACCGCCATTGAAATTTTGACTATTCTTGTTATAAAAATAAAAAATAAAAGTAAAAAATTGTGGTGGTGAGCCGCCACTGCCACTATCCCCCCATCGACAATAGTATATAAATTTAAACATGTGGGTCGGGGCCCACAGCTCTAATAGGGGACCATGTTGTAACATCCCTGGTTAAAAATCCATGTAAAAATTATAAGGTTGTGGTGATGGGACACATATTCCAAGTTGAATGGTGGGGGAAACATCCTAGTGGGTGTTGATTCGATTTGTTATGGCTTAGGAAATTGGCAAAGGCAATGGCTAAGGCTTTGGAAAGGAAAAATGGAATTTTTGGCACATTTATTTATGAAAATAATGGAAATTAGGAGACAAGGAAGGTGAAAGGTCACAGGTTGCATGTGAGGAGGAAAATGATGGAAAATGAAGAAAATAGAGGCCTCATTAATAAAAAGGCTTTTGAGGATTAGTTGGCAAGCTCTTGGCTCAAACTTGGTCAGTTTAGTGTTGGAGCTACCTCTCATTACTCTTTCTATCTTATACTCTCAGAGACTTAGATTTTTCTTGGAGCACTCTTGGAGGGTGTAGCATACTTGGATTCTTGTAGCAAGAAGGCAAGGGAAGAGCAGGAAAGCACAAGCAGAAATTGGAATCAGTAGCTACATCAGATTTTCTTACAGGGACCAAGTTCCATGTTTGTTTCCTTCACTAGTTTTGGCATGCATGGAATATGCATGTGATTTATTGGTTGTGATCTGTCATTGGCATGGATGATGGCCGAGATTGATAGTGGATCACATAGCCTTGCCATTTCCTAAAGAGCCATGGTGATTGTGGGTTTACTTTCATTGTTTGTTTTTGGTTGGTTCTCATGTTTCCTTAGCTTGGGTTGAGTTATTAGTTCCTAGAAGCCTTGGTTGGACAAACAATCTAGAAACCCTGTAACAGCTTGGGTTGAGTTACTAGTCCTGGAATCCTTAGCTGGAAAAACACTCTCAAAGCCCTTGGTGGGTTGAGTTACTAGTCCTAGAAGCCCTGGTTGGACAAATGCTTTGGAAGCCCTGTAGAATTTGTGGGTTGAGTTGCTAGTACTGGAAGCCTTGGTTGGAAAAAAATATCTGGAAACTATAGAAGGCTTAGATGGAGACCAATCTGATGATGGTTTTGTGATGTCCGATCGTGAGGTGGAATCACTGTTTGATGGGTTGAGGTGGATGGCCTCTGGAAGTCCTAGATGATTTTTTATTGATGTGTTCTATGAGATACCACATTCATGCTTGGAATATGGCATGGGGGTGAATGACTGAATAGATATTTGGCTCAATCATTCTATGGTCGAGTGGAACATGGAAGTCCCATCTCGGGTTTGGATTTTACATCATTAATGAAAGTTTATTTCTCCTTGTATTTATATGAGTATTATACTGGATTATATGTGGTTTATATCATTGTGAGTTCATTGGTATTTCTTTCCCTATTATGTTGGTTATGTATATGTTTTATGACAGAAGCTATGTATGGATCTCATCATGTTTTTACTTATAATTGAATGATCAATGTATCTATGGACTAATGGATGGAATGGTTTGTTAATGTGATAAGGCATCAATGCTTCATGGCGAATATCAAATAAGTATGAGACCCATATGCTTAGATATGTTATTTATACATGTAGTTTACATATTCGTGATATGTTTGACGAAATGCCTATCATGGCTAGTAGGGGTCCAATCAATGTCTTAAACAAGTATTTTCTTTAGTACTATCATTTCCATGTTATTTTACTGATCTAAAGAGATGGTTTAATTTTGGGTAGTGACCTGGGCTCTGGGCCTGAAAAAGTGGTTGAAATCTTGGGGATGCTAGCATAGCACTGACTAAATGAGCCTCTGGACACTGGTAGGGAAGCTTGTGAGAGCGACTTTGGGTTTCTAGACATTGTCATGCCTGTACCATGAGAGTAACTGAGGCTTAAGTTGTCCAAAAGCTCAGTGGGACACAAGGGAAAGTTTTCTAAAGTGTTGGACTGGTTCTTGAGGGTCCTGAATCTGATGTTGAATGTCTGTATGGTGTGTTTCTTTCGGTTCCACTTCCTTAACGTGACTTAGGAAGTCAAATCATATCATAGTGGCCTCTCGTCACATGTTTACCTTGACTGGCTAGTTGCTTGGGTAGATGTGGGAGGAGGGTGTTATAGAGTGGTATCAGAGTGTGGTTGCACTCTCCTTGGGATGTGTGTTTATCATGCTTTCATGTTGGTTGCATATGTGTATCTTATGCATGTATTCCATGTGCTTGTTTCATTTGCATGGTGTTGATCATGGTTGTAGTGATGTCTCCATGAGAAGGTTGGTGATTTTTTTGTTGGGATGTGTCGTCATGAGTGTATGGTTGTAAATGCATTTGTTATGCACATCAGTGTTGACATATTCTCAAGTGCACGTGATGTGGTTTTTGTTGTAATGCATGAGGTCATGGTTTGCGTAGTTGATATGGTCATGCATTAATGAATGGACCCTAGATAGAATGATGTGTATATGATTTTGTACTCATGTGTTATATGTTTGTATGCAGTTGTTATGCATGTATGTTTTTGGTTATATTTATGCATGAATAATAGGTTAAACATGCCTTGTGAATTCATGATATGAAATTTAGGTCATCATGATGTTATTGATTGTTATGGTGCTAATATGTTGATTGAGATAAAGCAGGAGATGCAGATCATCATAATGAGGTTGCAACATTAGAATTTGGGATAAGAGAAGATTTTCATACAGTTTTGCATGTTGGGAATACAAGTAAGCAAGTTAAGGATTTTTATATGCATTAGGTTTATGGACATGTCTTCTGATGTTATTGTTACGTACTTGATAGATGATAGTTCATTAGCGTAGTCATATGCTCATGTGTCGGATAGTCATGAATGATAGTAACCTATGGTCATATGCATTGTTATTATTGTTTTATGTTAGATAACTTGATGATTGGGTTATATGTTGTTGATGAGCATGATATATATCTTATTGTTGTTATATGCTAGTAACTTAGTGATTAGGGTTATTACATTAAGATCTTGATGTTATATGTATCATGCTAAGTTGGATTGGTCTGTGCAAATGGTTAGCGTTATGACATTCATATATGAGTTAATATGTTGTGACATTATGTCAGACTAATCTAGATTAACTGTGCATATGCAAATATTATGTGTGAATGATAATTTTTTATGAGTTTTAGTGACTGTTATGGTTATCATGATATTATTTGTGTTTGAGCTTATGTGTTGTAAAGTTATATCGTGCTAACTAGATTAGTTATGCAAACAAGATTGCCTCCCCTAATATACATTAAGGTATGAACTTTTTTATGTCATCTACCTTGTGCTTGACTGTTTAATTATGACATATTTTTAGTGTTTGAGTGTTTGGTGTCTAGTTGATTTATTTAACATGGTATATTTGCAAGTTGGCTGAATTTTTGATGAATTTCATAATATGAGCATGTGTTCCAATGATCTTGCTTTAAGATGATTGTACTAACACATACGTGTTGAGACAGTTGATATGTACTTGAATTTAGTTGGAAGTTGTAGCATTATGTCTAATGACTATGAGTTTACTATGGGTTATGACATGATTGTTTGTAAAAGTTGATTTCAAATTGATAGGTATGATTGTCTTGATATTTGGAACATGTGTTTGACACGTATGAAAAATTGCAGGAAACATGCTTGGTATTAGTATGACAAGGTAATAGTTTATATGTTTATATAACTAACAGTTGGGTGATGTGGCAGTACATAGTAAGCCTCGATTGCAACAAGGTAAAAAAGGGTAAAAGAAATGAATTGGACAAGAATTCCTTTGGCTATGTTTGGAAACCCTAATTCCAAACGAATGAGTACTTTGCACACAGGAAGT
The DNA here is from genome assembly GCA_000404065.3 of Pinus taeda. Classification (NCBI taxonomy): domain Eukaryota; kingdom Viridiplantae; phylum Streptophyta; class Pinopsida; order Pinales; family Pinaceae; genus Pinus; species Pinus taeda. Next base: position 159,237 of record APFE031510325.1, on the reverse strand, counting down.
CTTCTTAACCTTGATTTGTCTGAAATTATGTGGATATGTGTTATATTCATGCCATGTAGGCAAAATAAACAAAGAGGAAAATCATCATCGATGCTAAAATATTCCACCTAATCTATTTTCAAGAAGCCCTCATGCTCATTGAGCTAAAGCTATATATCTACCAATTAGCTTTTTAGACTGAGGAGTTGGAAATCATTTCTAACATTCAAAGATAAAATATATATTGGCACTTGAAAAAAAAAGGATGTAGTTAGTAATTTAAAGAAGCGTCAAGAATCCTTTAAAAAATATAATGAAATAAAATTAAAGATAAGGTTGTCAAAGTAATGAAGTGATTTCCTCTTGTAATTTTACCCCTGAAGTTAAAAGAAAGCATGCAAAGTTTCATAAAATTTGGCTTGGTGATTTCTTCTTGGAATTTTACCCATGAAGATAAAAGAAAGCATACAAAATTTTATAAAATTTGGCTTGATCATGTAGAAATTTTGAATAATATAACACTTATTCACATAGATTATCCTGATTATACACTATTTGTGGAATGCATGCATAATACATAACCTCCTCTACCATATATCATCAATTTGTGGAATTAAGAAACAATCGCATGCACGCATTGAAACATCAATCACACATATCAACACAGTATGTAATGGGGAAAGCATACAGCTGAAAACCCCGAACTATCTGTATATTATAATGATAGAGAACATGTAACAATACATAGTACAATACTCCTCACAAGTGCTCAGTACTATCTCCACATGCTACACACAAACTAGCTCAGATCTGAACAAGTCACGGGTTCAAATCTCCTCCAATGTTTGCCTGCCTCTATTGCACAATCCAAGTTGAAAATAGATCAGATCCAAGTTCGAATTCCCTTTGCTTGTACTGCGCAATCCTCATTGGCAATCTCAATCAATGATTGTGCAAAACTCATGCACAGCTATAGTCACAACTGATAGTAGTCTCACCTTTTCACCCACCTCTAACACTTGTCTCCACTGAACTGCCCATGCACTGAGTTAACTGATGTATTCTTTAGTTGATTTATGAGTTAATAATTAGTGAATTAATTAATAATTAATTCACACCACTCATCACTAGTGTATTTGTTAGTTAGACTAAATACAACTAGTTCAACTAAGTCAACCTGAACACAACTCCATCAACTCCTCAATCAACTCCACCAAACTCAATCACTTGAGTTCTAACTGAAGTCCATCATGCAATAGCTCAACTAACCCATAGGAAAAGCATATTTCCTTCTAGCTGTTGCATGTGCCACATATGTAGCTCGAACTGAAGTGCTGCAAGAGGATAAGATAATGTTTATAGTCCAAATATTATTAAGAGCTAATAATATTCGACTGTTCTATTTTTTGACTCACAGTCTAAAAATAGACTCCACCCATATGTCTAAAAATAGAGGTCCATCTATTTTTACCAACATGACCAATCATCCATAAATAGCATCCTGCAACTCATAGACCATGATCCATATGTCTAAAAATAAACATAGTGTAAAAATAGACTTTGCGCCAAAAATAGCCTGCGGGACCACTTAGTGAAGGTGACTTCTTTTCACTAAGCTCCATCATCTTGTTGCATTCTCAACATTCTTCTCAAATGCCACAATTCCAAATCCCCGACGAGTTGACCATGTCATCTATTGAAAATGCAATAAGAAATTTCTAAATTAATTTTGTCCTTGAATTAAATTAGGAATAAAATTGTAATTCCAAATCACAAGACAACGTGTACGAGTTAACTAAGTTAAATTTATTTAGTTGGCTCAGTTAATTCGAGTTGAGGGTCTAATTTGAGTCATGTAGAGTGTCTCCTACTTTATAGGAGACCTGGTTGAGTTTATTTTGAGTTGTAATTAATTAACTCAATATAATTGAGTTAAACCCAATTAAACTAGTTTCAGATGGAGGAACTAGTAGGAGGTCTAACACTGGGGTGTTGCTTCATGTGTTCAACCAGTTAAATGATAATTCAATCATAAATAACTCATTCATGTTAAATCTAAGAGTTATCTAGTTTAGATTGGAGTTCAAGGGCATTGTACTATCAGTTGTATAATTATCTAAATTGTAAAAATGGTGCATGCAGTCATAGGAAGAGTATAAAGGCACTGTGCAATCCAATGGAGGAAAATTCCTATTAAATAAGGGCCTAATTCCTCATTGAACAATGCAAGGAAGTAAGAGCTTGGAAGGCTAGGAAATTGGCTAAGTGTTGGCCAAATTCAGTCTATGAAGTTGTGAGACAGATAGGGATAGTGCAGAGGTAGCTCGAACTTGAGAAAAGCATTGTAATCTTCTCATATTTTCTGACTAATGCAATATACAAATAGCAAGGGTTTTTAGCTGTGGCTTTCACCAGGAAATCATTGTGTAATTTGTTTATTGTATTATTTCTCTTGTATGCGTCGTTATTTCTCGATCAATTAATTGTTTTTGTTGATGATTAGAGTAGATTCAAGTCTTTTGTTTAAAAAAAATACATAAGCAGTTTGAATATATAAGGAATTTCTACATGGTATCAGAGGTGGAATCACTACAGAGCAAGATACACATTAGAATTTGTCCTTGAAGTCCTCATGAATAGTAGTCATTGAATAACTAATGAGTTGTTAGGATGCAGAGTTATGGAGTCCTCGTTCAACGCAGATCTAAAAGACGCTATGCAGAGACTTCTTAATGGAGTTACAAGAATGCTAGTGGGAAGATCAGTGAGCCAATGTTCAGTGACATAAAAAATAGTTGTGATCATTGATATTGGCAGATGGAGGGGCAGAGAGATTTCCCACAAGGAGATAGAGACTTAGAGAGAGTCTAGTTTCAGAGGGGGCATCCCTATGGAAGTTAGTACTTTAGGATCTTGGGAGATTAGACTCATTATTACAGTAGTTGTAGCAACAAAGCAGTAGCAACAACAGTATGAGTAGATCAAAATTCGCCATGCGTGCAACTATATCTCCAAGAGTGAGGTGGGGTAATATGAAACCTTAGTCCAAGAGTTTTAGAAATTGGGTAGGGTCCATGGATATTTTTTTGTCTCGTGGATCATTACCTTTCTACAGCGGCTCACAATATTCAGTAGTAGGAGGATCAATGTCATTCAGAAACTGAGTGCAAAGCAGATGAAGGCAGAGCAAGAGACTTGGTAGCGAAGTCAACAACAGCACAATTTTCCTAGTAGATAGTTGTAGATTATTTTAGTGATTATTTTTATTCTCAGTTGCAGATGTTGTAGTAGCAGCAACAACAATGAGAGGTGTTGCATTCAGTACATTCCAAAGTTGTTGGATCGGGGTAGATGTGAATCCCTTTCTTGATGAGGGGGAAGTGTCGAAAATGCAACAAGAAATTCCTAAATTAATTTTGTACTTGAATTAAATTAGGAATAAAATTGTAATTCCACATCACAAGAAAACTTGTATGAGTTAACTAAGTTAATTTGACTTAGTTGGCTCAGTTAATTCGATTTGAGGGTCTAACTTAAGTCATGTAGATTGTCTCCTACTTTATAGAAGCCTTGGTTGAGTTTATTTTGAGTTGTAATTAATTAATTCAGTCCATCTGAGTTAAAGTCAGTTAAACACTTTCCAATTCATGGAGGAACTAATAGAAGGCCTAACAGTGGGGTGTTGCTTCATGTGTTCAACCAGTTAACTGATAATTCAGTCATAAATAACTCATGCATGTCAGATCTAAGAGTTACCTAGTTGAGATTAGATTTCAAGGGCAGTGTACTATCCACTGTATAATTATCTGAATTGTACAGATGGTGCATGCAGTCAGAGGAAGAGCCTAAAGGAACTGCACAATCCAATGGAGGAAAATTCCTATTAAATAAGTGCCTAATTCCTCATTGAAAAATGCAAGGGACTAGGAGCTTGGAAGGTTAGGAAATTGGATAAGTGTTAGCCAGAGTCAGTCTAGGAAGATGTGAAACATATAGAGATAGTGCAGAGGTTGCTCGGCTTGAGAAAAGCATTGTAATCTTCTCATATTTCCTGACTAATGCAATATACAAATAGTAGGGGTTCTTAGCCGTGGCTTTCCCTAGTGAATCATTGTGTAAAGTGTTGATTGAATTCTTTCTCTTCTATGCTTCGTGATTTATCGATCGATTAATTGTTTTCGCTGGTGAGTAAAGTAGATTCAAGTATTTTGTATTAGAAAATTACATAAGAAGTTTGAATCTACAAGGAATTTCTACATCATCCAAATTGAAGTAGAGAAGCATATTGAAAGTGGTTTTCGTCTAAGAATCATGTAAATTCATGCTATGAAAATTGTATGGAGTCAATCTCGTCCTGAAAATGAAAACAAGAGGCATGCCCCAAAAGAGGAAGAAGATTATAGAAAAATAGTGAGAAGAGTAAGCAAGGAGAAACAGGCCAAGGGCTTCAGCTCGAGTAAGGTTTTCAATTTCGATATGAGCGTGAAATCTCAAACCAGACATGCATTTGGTGGTAGATGAGCTCTGTGTGGGTCTCTTTCATTACAATCAAAGGCTTCGAGGTATGCCCAAATGGATATGTGCTCTCATGACAGTGTTTAAAAGCGCTTTTTTTAATTTTAAGAAGATGTGAGAGAGTCGTACTCTCAATATCTCCCCACAAGTGATACTGGGAAGTTTACGCCTTCCCCGTCAAACATCTCAGTTTCCCCACTAGACTCTCTTGAGAAAAGTGTAGTGTTTATAGTGTAAAAATAAGGGAGAGGTCGTTGGCAAGGAAAACTAAAAAACACCATTGTAATGCATCATCTAGCACCAATAATGGGCTCAAGACTATGTAAGTGCTAACAAAAGGATAGGGAAATAGAACTTCAATGGGAAGACCTAAGAGATGGCGGGACTAATCATATGACAGTGATTGTAGAAGAGTAACTAAGCCAGAAATAAAAAATTAAAAAACAAAAAAAAAGTGCCTAAATTTGGGCATGTGGCTCTAATACCATGTCAGGCCAAGGAATAGCTCCCAAGTGTTGATTTGCATTAATGTAAACATGATTTTATAACATGAGTAGGTGTGAACTTTGGGATTCATATTCCAAGGTCACTTCCTATTCTAACTCTTCTATTTTCCTTAGTTTACATAATTACAATGTTCCTACCCAATCCCTAAGGATTAGGTGATTTGTATGTTTAAACTTGAAGATTTTAAACAATTTGCAAGTTAAATTTATGTGTTTTGGGTAGAGGATCAACTTACTAAACACATAATCAAGTAAATTTTAACCACAATTTATAGCCAAATAGAGACAAAATAAGCATATCTAAATCACATAACACAAAGCATGATAAAGGAGTTCACCCCTCTCCTGGGCTACATCTCCTAGTCCAACTTCCAATTCAGGGTCTCTTTCATTAAAAATTCTCAAAAGTGTGTTTACATTCTTTACAAAGATCAAATAGAAGAACTGATGTCTCCAATAGGTCCAGCCCTGTCAAAAATCCTCATTTTGGTTCTTTCTACACCTGATTCCGCCAAAAACTGAATAAGTTATGACTGTTTCTTCATTTCTCCATTTTTTCTGACTAGTGATCCTATAATTTGCCCCAAACTTGGCTTGAGCACCCCAAATGCAGAAACAACGTGAAAACCTGGCCTACATTCCCGCTCAGTGGGTGAAATTGTAAGACCGGTAACTCTTCCATTAAGCCCCCAATTCTCAATTTTGTGGTTATGTGATGCCATGCGACCATGTTGGGTGCCGAAGATACTCTGTTGAGGGCTAACGGATCTTTGTGCCCCTTTTCCCTCAGTTGGTGGTCATATGACCTGAGGTTGGCCCCTCATTTTCTCTTCCACGCCTGTGGTTATATGGCACCATGTGCCTTGGGGCTAGCCCCCTTAACTCCCACTCGGTTAGGCATTGGTTTTGTGTGTGTTAATTGCTTGGGGTTGTGGCCGTGGGCTGGGCTAAGGCCTAGCCCCTTGGCCCCCTGCCTGCGTTCCCGCAGCGCTGGGGTGGCCAGGGACTAGGGTTTAGCTCGACCCTCTCCCCCCAAATGGCGCGTTACAGAAACTTAAAAAAAATTGTTACCATTGTAATCAAGAAACATGTGTGGCGCAGTGGTATGAGCATGTGGTGTTTGATGCTAGGTTGCGGTTTTGAATCCCGTGGAGGCAGTTTGGCCTCATAAAATTTTTTTAAACCAACCTCTAGAGGTGATGTGGCAACCCTCAGTTGGCCGATGTGGCCCTCCACTATTGGCCCATATACATAGTTAGCTTAAAAACCAATAAAATATTTGTACCAATCACAATGAGACAAATGGAAAAAACCCATTGGCCAATAAAATTTGAATTTTGAGCACTAATTTTATCCATCGGATAACTTCTCCCCATTGGAAGCTTTTGGACCTCCAAAATCTCTTTATCAATGAACAATTAGATGAGGGTGCAACTCCCTCACCCTTCCAGTCTCAATCCACTAAACTTTGCTTGAATTTATCGCTTTGAGATTTTCATGAAAGTACATCACTTTCCTTGATTTTGGAGTCTTGGACTTTCTGTCAATGATTACATCTTTATGCAATTTTTCAAGATATGTAGAACAAAAAACTTCTCTTGAAGGAATATGAGCATTCGCTCATCGATATTCAATCAATGGAAACTTAAGCAATTTCAAGTTCTTTTCACCTTGAATATTGTTGTCATGGCGATGCTTAGCATGTCTAGCCTTGCACTTAGCTTGACTCTTTATCAAATGTGATCGCCATCGCCATGCACCATCCTTCTTCAAAGCCAAAACATTATGAAACCCACAAGAAGATGTTTTGGTACCAATTTCCTCTTTGTCAAATAGTCTTTTCATTTTCTTTTTGACCTCTGCATGCTTTAACACTGACATCTTGTTCACACCACTATTCAACTATGATGCATCCTACTGCAAATTCACTTCATTTTGTTTACCTATTTTAGGAGGAAATTTGTTAGACTCCTGAAACATCTTATCACATGAATTAGAAGCCTCAATGAAATCAGATTTCAAACTTGATTCATATCCTTGAAAGGCATTAGGTTCCTCAATATCTTTGTTCTTGAACATTAGCAATGCAAAAATTTGACTGGCATTGAATATTCTCTTCATTTGTCCCGCATTTACAAAAGATGCATTCAACTTCTTGTTGTGTGCTCTAACAATGTACTCAATGCCATTCTTGAAAAAATGATATTTTTTTCTCATTTCTATGAAAAAATAGCTCTCATATCATAAATATATGGACTTCCTAAAACAATACCACATATATATCAAGTGGAACTACATTAAGTTCAACCTCATCGAGAAAGGTTGCAGTGATTGTTAATCTAAGTATGCATTTCCTTGTCACCTCCAATTTTGCATTCTCACATACCCAACCTAAAGGATATATGGACTTCCTAAAACAATACCACATATATATCAAGTGGAACTACATTAAGTTCAACCTCATCGAGAAAGGTTGCAGTGATTGTTAATCTAAGTATGCATTTCCTTGTCACCTCCAATTTTGCATTCTCACATACCCAACCTAAAGGATATGGTTTAGGATGAGGAATGGTTTCTAAATTCAACTTCTCGACAACGTCTTATGAGATAAGATTTGCTTGTGAACCACTATCAAATAGTGTGTCTATCTTGATATGTTTTGAAATGACTCTAATGTGCAAAATCTCTATAATTGTTTTTTCATCTTGAGTTTCATAGAGACAATTTGAAGAGCTAGTACTTGCAATGTCCTTACCTTTCAAACCCATGGTTGTGATATTTGTTTGATCTCCAGAATTAGAACCTAAACCTTGTTGTGTAGTTGTATTTGTCTTCTCTTTCTCCTTGTTTTTTAATTTTTGGGGTCTCATTTCTGGATGAAGTTCCCATCATTGATCTTCATCATGGCCCTCTTTGGAATAGTGTTTACAAGTAAGTTTTTCTTTCTCCATCTTGATGGTAGCATTCTTATTTCCTTTTCCTTTAAACTTACCCTTGCATTTTTCTCCAGACTCAAAGGAACTCTCACTAGTTTCTTCATAAAAATATTTCCATCTTGCCTTAAATTAGTTGTCTTTACACAAACTTCATCTAGTTTTATATGGAAATGACAAAGAAACTATCCAAGATTTGAAGACCCAATTGTCCTCCAAATTCGACATGAAAGATCTTGGTGTTGCAAACTATATTTTGGGTGTGGAAATTAAAAGAAATCAGGAAAAAAGGAAGGTCTAGTTAAACCAGAGGAAGTATGTCGAGACAATACTGCAGAGTTTTAATATACAGGATAGTAAACCGATGAAGGTTCTTATTCCTATAGGTGTAAAATTATCTGTTGAACAATGTCCCAAGACACAAGACGAGGAAGAGGATTGTCCCATGTTCCATATGCAAGTGCAATCAGTAGCCTGATATATGCGATGGTATGTACTATACCATACATTGCACATGCAGTGGGAGTATTGAGAAGGTTTATGTCAAAACCAAGGAAGGAGCATTGGACAACAGTGAAGCAGTTTTTCAAGTATTTGAGTGGCACTAGTGACTATGGTTTGTGCTACCAAGGAAGACCAAGATTAGACAAAGTTTTGACATCCGCGACTTTGTTGATGCAGACTGGGCTAGAGATATGGATTAGAGAAGATCTACAAGTGGGTATGTGTTTAACATATTTAGAGGTGCAGTCAGTTGGATGAGTAAGAGACAATTTGTAGTGGCACTTTCAACTACAGAGGCAGAATACATGGTAGCCACTCATGCAAGCAAGGAAGCAGTTTGGTTGCAGAGATTGTGTTCAAGTATGGGGTTAGTACAACAAGCTATAAGCATAGACTGTGACACCCAAAGTGAAATTTTCTTGGCAAAGAACGCTACTTATCATTCAAATACAAATAGCATTGATGTCTAGTATCACTTTGTGAGGGATATGGTAGAAGAGAAAAGGTGTTGTTGGTAAAGGTGGACACTTTGAAGAATACTGCAGATGCATTGACAAAATTTGTGAGCTTTGAGAAGTTCTCTTGGTGTAGAGAAACAAGGGGCGCTGCAGGGTTGGATCAATGACTAAGCTCTCATGTGGCCCCCTGTGGAAAGAAAACAACAAGTGGGAGAACGTTGGGTTGTGTTATATTCTTTCCACGACTAGCTCGAGTAGTCAAACCCTATATTAGGTGGGCAGACCTACCTATGGTTTTATGCATGGATTTTGCACATGGTTTTGGGCGCGATGGTTTTTGGTCCATGGTATTTTGTAAATCTGATCAAGGGAACTACGGTTATGTTCTAATCCAGAGTTAAGGGATTGAGGTTTATGGATACTTCGGCATGTATATATGTGTAGTGTCACATTGAAAGGAACATAATGAAAAATCAGTCTGGTAGTCCCTATTTTGGGATCCAAGGGAAAATCTCTATGTATATTTATTTTATGTGTTATGCTCTCGCCATTGTTTATTTTTTGTTTTTAGAATTCGTATGCAGGTAATTTCTATATGGGGTTAAAACCTACATTTGGTATCAGAGTTGTTTTGCCGGGGACGGCTTTGTTGCTAAGGGGTTTTGCTCGGGACTATGGTAGACCCTATTCAATGGGAGATCTGTGGGCTCGATTCTTGTGGTGAAAGAAGATGGCAAGCAGTCTAAAGATAGAGATCGAGAAATTTAATGGTCAGAGTTTTGAGTTGTGGAAACTCAAGATGGAGGATCTGTTGGTCGATAAAGATCAGTGGATCGCAATAGATCCAGGTACTAAACCAACGACGGTTTTCGATGAAGAATGGAAGAAGTTGGATCAGAAGGCAAAAAGCACAATATGGTTATGTGACTCAGATTCAGTATTGTTGAATGTATCAGGGGGAGCTATGGTGAAAGCTTTGTGGGACAAGTTAGGGGCTTTGTACCAATCTGTCTCTGGTGAATAAATTGTTCCTACAGAAAAAGTTGTATAACTTGAGGATGAAAGATGGAGACTCGAAGATAGAGCATCTAAACACGTTTAATATTGTGGTAATTCAATTATTATCTGTTGATATTAAAAATTCAAATGAAGATAAGTGCATCAATTTCTTGTGTTCTCTACCAGATTCGTGGGATAGTTTGGTTGTTCCAATAGGCAATAATGCAACTTCCTTGCAATTTGATGAAATAGTCTCGTCTGTGCTAAGGGAGGAGATGCAACGGAAAAATATGGAGAGCCAGAATGGTGATGCTTTGTATGTACGAGGACGGTCCCAGAACAAAAACAAAAATAAGTCCTCGAGTGGGAGATCTAAATCTAGAGGGAGATCTAAATAAAAACTTGTAAAGGTGTGCTGGAAATGTAAAAAGGAAGGACACTACAAAAGGGACTGTAAAGCTAAAGCTCCTGAGAAAGGAATGGGATCTGATGATGATCCTTTTGCAGAGACGAAAACCACCTTAGATGAAGGTGGGGATGTGTACTTGGATTCTTCCTCAAGTACACATGTAGATCATGAGGCATGGTTAATTGACTCAGGTGCATCCTTTCACATCACTCCCCATAGAGAGTGGTTTTGCGAGTATGAGAAATATGATGGTAGTGATGTATTCTTAGGGGATGACAGGAAAGCTAGAATCATTGCTCGTGTAAAATTCAAGTTGAAATTGCAAGGTGGAAGGATTAGAACACTTTCGGGTGTTTTTCATATTCCTGCATTGGCCAGAAATCTGATTTCTATAAGAAAGTTGGATGATGCAGGTGTAAAAACAATGTTTGAGAAAGATACCTGCAAGATGGTTCGGGGAGCACCAGTATTGATGCGGGAAGTTTGGATTGGAACTATATACAAGTTGCAAGGTAGCACTGTTATTTATGGGTGCAATAGTTCTGTGGTTCCTGAAAGTGGAAGAGGAAATCTAGTCATCTCTAGAGAAAAGACCATGTTATGGCATCAAAGGCTTGGACATATTAGAGAGAAGGGCCTTCAGATACTTCATGGTAAAGGTATGGTAGAAGGTATGTCTAATAGCTCTCTGGATTTTGATTTATGTGAAAATTGTGTATATGGGGAAAAGAATCGGGTGAGTTTCCCCTTTGGTGGTAAGAGGTGAAGCAAATATTAGAGCTTGTGCATAGTGATGTGTTTGGACCTGTGTCGGTTCCATCACTGGGTAAGTTTGTGTACTATGTATAATTTATATATGACTTATCAAGGAATACATGGATATATTTCCTCAAGAATAAATCTGAAGTCTTTCACAGGTTTAAAGAATTTAAGGCTCTCATGGAAAACCAAACAGAGAACAAGATAAAGGCGTTGAGGACAGAAAACGGTGGAGAGTTTTGCAAGAAGGAATTTGAAGAATTCTATAAGAAGTGTGGTATAGCATAGCAGAAGACTACTCCATACACACTTGAGAAAAATGGAGTTGCAGAAATAATGAACAAGACGTTGATGGAAAAGGCAAGAAGCATGTTCAATGATGTCGGTTTCGGTCAGGAATTTTGGGCAGAGGCGGTGGAGACTACATGCTACCTGGTCAATAAATCACCTTCATCAACATTGGAGGATAAAACTCCACAAGAGGCATGGACTAGTAATAAACTCTCTCTTTCACATCTGAGGGTATTTCGATGTGATGCATATGTACATGTTCCAAAGGAGAAAAGAACAATGTTGGATAGTAAACCTGAAATGTGCATCTTTATTGGGAATAAGGATGGTTTAAAAGGTTATAAGCTTTGGAACTCAGTAACAAGGAAGGTTGTGTATAGCTGAGATGTGGCGTTTAGAGAGGTGAAATATTTTACTAAACATGAATTCCTACCAAAGGAACCTAAGAAGATAGAGTTTGAGCTAAAGGAGGAAGAATCAGACTCTACAGCAGAAGAGGAATCAGAAGATGAAGAGCCACAAACTTCGGTTGTGAGAAGATCGGTTCGAGAAAGAAGGCAACCAGAAAGGTATAGTCCATCTATTTTCTGTTCAAATTTTGCTTTATATATTACTGATAATGATCCTAGAATTGTGAAGGAAGTAGTAGATTCAGATGATGGCAAACTCTAGAAAGAGGCCATGGTTGATGAAATGGCATCTTTGCTCAAAAATGAGGCTTGGGATCTAGTGGAGTTGTCGGCTAGAAGGAAACCCATTGGCAGCAAATGGGTGTTCAAGAAGAAGACGAATGCAGAAGGAAAGGTGGATAAATACAAAGTTCGGTTGGTAGTGTCAGAGTCAGTATTTGCATACTTCCATCAGTGATCAAAATTCCTCTTTTATATCATATCAGTGTCCCATGTTGAAAAATTTTATCATTCCACCTAGGTCATCATGTAAAAATTTACTCATTGATGGTAGCCCAAGTTAAAAACCCCATCCCCTCTCAAAAATCAAAATTTGATGGCCCACTTTCATGTGTCTTGCTGAGCATACATTGACTATAAAAGCTCATTTCATCATGTTTTGTGTCAGTCAAGTCCACCTAAAGTCCAGTCCTTCAAGGTCCCATTAGGTCTCCAGGTTTTATTTTCGAAGGTCCAATAAAACACCATTTCACTACATAAGGCCAGCAAAGTATGAGAGTGAAGCAAATAGTATCCCTTTTTCAGTTAAATAAGGGTTTATAAGCATGTAACCATGGTTGCTAAAGTTCCAAATTTGATTTTAAGCAAGAAATTCATACCAGTTTGTAATTTTATTTCAAAAAGGGAGTTGTAATAATTTTATGTTTATCATATGTAATAACTCACTATGCCTAGTTGTTTACTCAAACTCCATTGCCAGTATCATCCAAACAAAAGCCAAAAGTGAATATTGCCAAAGCTTCAGCATCATCCACCTGTAAAGAAAAAAGTCAGAAACCAAATTATCAAAGGGGTCAAATGAAACGTTCGAAAGTGGGTTTGAAAATAAAAATATCAAACTCACTCACCTATAAAGGACTTATTGCCTTCAAACTCAACTCCATTTGCCTCCTGGCACTCATTGAGAAAACCCCAAGAGAATTTTCTCACAGTTCTGGGTGCAATCAGCAGAAACAGGGAAGGCGCTGCACGTTTCCTTCTGGGGTTGCACGTTCTCTTCTTGCACTGTGTGTTTCCTTAAGGCGCTGCACATTTTCCTGAGGCGTTGCACACTCTGTATTGGTGATGCACGTTTGTCCAACAATGCTCTAGTCACCTCTTCAGCTCCTCCAAAGCACTTTCAACCTCAAACCAAGTAAGTAGGAGCTAAGGGATGTCCTTTTCCTCCTCCTCAAGTCAATTCCTAAGTGTTTGAAAGGTTTATTGAAGATTTTTTTTAATTTTTACATCTAAACCCTAGATTTCCCCAAAAAATACCTTCCACTCTCATTCCCTTTTGCACACTTCTCTCCACCCTCCTTCCCTTTCCCTAAATATTTATATCCCAGATATCCTCTAACCCTTTGTCCCAAAACCCTAAGTCCTAGGTGATACAACACTACCTAGGCTCCCAAACCCCTATATTGCAAACAAATTTCCCCATCCCCAAACTATCATACTACTACCCTATACCCCTCTCCAATACACATATCCCTTCACCCATCATCTTCATATTTACCCTTCCCCACTTACTATTCCCTAAAAACTACATTCCCCCTACCTTACACCTCCCTAAGGTTTGATACTAAAACAACATGGCAGAGGAGGAATATATACCACATAGCGAGGAAGAGGAAACAGATAAAGAATAAGACAGGGAACAGAGGAGGCCAGATACAGTTTTGAGCCCATAGATCTCAGGGAATCCTTAGCATCCCCTATGATTGTGACATCCTTCAAATGGCTAGGCTGTTATGATTTCTGTGAGAAAGTGCAGGCAGTCCAACATCATCCTGAGTTGACTAGGCTCTTCATTTCTAAACTCCAAGACAACCAAGTCACTCTTGCAGGTATAAATTTCACTTTGTCTACTGCCATTATATCAGCTACTACTGAGATCCCAAATGTTGGGGAAAAATGGTTTAAACAAGGTGATTTGGAGAGGCATTATCATGAGCCATACATGAAACCAAGATATAGAAATGAAAGAAGGGGTTATTTTCCTTTTTCACATCTCCTTGACAGATATGGCCCAATGATGAAGATTATTATGAAATATTTTTCATGTGAAGTTAGATTCTCCAAGGTCTATTCTTATCATATCTGGTTCGTAATGCATTTCACTAGGGTAAAAATGTTCAATATACCCTGCTATCTTTTCCGGAGTGTTGAGAAGATGGCCTACATTACCCAAAAGAGGGAGTACAAGGATCAAATAAAGAGAATATTTCATCATTCCCTCATTAAAATCATAGTCCTTTACCATCTCAAGGAACTCAACATTGCATGGAATACCTTCATAGTTAATCCCATATTCACTCATGCATTTACTCAAAATATTCAAAGCATCCCTTCATCATCTCATCCATCCACCTCCATTCCTCTATCTCAGCCCATACATCATTCATCCTCATCTGATGAGTTAGCTACACCATCACCTCCATCATCACCATTTCATGATCCTATTCAGTCACCTAGCAGAGATGAAGGCAAAGAGCAAGAGCACAGTGAACATGGTGAGATCAACAAGCCTAAAAGGGTTGGTTTGGGTACCTTGACACATACCTATCGGAGAGGGCATAGGCAAGTGTTTTCTCCACTAAATGTGGGAGGGGCCTTGCCTTCTTCATCAACAAAGCAGGTACAGAAGGGTAAGGAATAAGTGACAGAGGCAGAAATCCAACAACAGGAGGAGGACCTCCATGAGACAGAGCAAGATTTTCACTTAGTTGACCTAAGTGAAAATGATGATAGTGAGAGCACAGCGATTGCTCTCAAAGAGAAAGAAGCACTCATAGGGGAACTCCAAGTCAATTTGCAGAGGGGAAAATATATCATCACATACTATGAGCAGGAAAACAAGCAGTTAGAGACCAAACATGAGCTCATGGAGATTCAGTTCATCAAGGCAAAGAGGGAGGCTGAAAAGGCTAAAGCCTTACTTAATGAAGCATATGGATAATACAGTGATCAGCTAGAGGAATCGGTGCTAAGAAAAATTCCAAGGACTATAGGCCTAAAGAGAGCCTTGGAGCTAGGAAAATAAAAGGAGGTTGGGCTAGCTAATGAGCTTGCCCTAAATAAGCAATTTTCCAAAATGGTAAATGAGAACTGGGAGAATTAGCTTGAGAGGGTGAAAGCCTCTTAGACAAGGCCAAAAGATACATTTACCTTCAAATAAGGATGGCAAAATATTATTGCCAAAGAAACCAAATAGCAAGGGCAAAGCTCAAAGCTGCTAGAGTATGAATTGAAGCCCTAACCCACCATGAGGAGAAGAAGAAGCTTGATATACTTGTAGACGCTTCACTCCATGCCTAGTCACCTCAAATACCAACTTATTGAACAATTTTTAAGACCCTTGGCTCAATTTTTGTCATCTAGCTTTTCCAGTCTTTTTAAGTCAATTTTTATATCAGCAGTTTGGTCAAACGCGCAACACCTTAGGCACTACACACTTTTTAGAGGCACTTTTTGGACGAATGGCCACCACCATTGGATTCAAAAGGACCAAGACATCTAGGAAAACCATGTTTCCCTTCCTGGAAAGCAAAATTGGTGGGTGAAAAAGGCATAAAACCACCTAAAAATCATGTTTCTGCCTCATTTCTAGACCAAGCACTGCACGTTTGCATAGTCTTGGGAGAATGGAATTTTGGAGGGGAAAAATAAAGCCTATTTTGAAAACCAAGGGTAGTTTTGGAAACTAGACAGGATAAGGTTTCCAATGATTTATCCTGGGCTAGATTTGGACATCAGGAAGGTGGGTAAAAGTCAGCTTGAAGATGGCGCTGCGTGTTTGACAATCAGCCTAGATTTTCACTGTTTCTCTCCAAATTGATTTTTACCAATGGGAAATTAGTGTTTTACTGATGTAATTGATAAGGATGATGTAATTATTATGTTTTTACTATTAACTAGGGTAAATACATTAGGTAAATGGCCTTTATGACTTGTAATGAATCAGTTTGCTTAAGTTAGGGATGAGTCACTTTAACCACCCTACACTCTAGCTACCAGTTTAGTTTTTGTTGCAACTGCTCCTCCTCTCATGGATTCTGTTAGGTTCCTATACCAATAGGAATCATAATTTTTGAATGGCTAAGATTAAATATGTAATATGTACATACCTTTGCTTTCTGCAAATGTTTTCCATATTCAAAAACTCAAAAAAAAAAATGTAAAGAGGGTATGTCCTAAAAGAAAAATCAAATGACAAAAAAGAATAAAAAGGTAAAAAAAGCTGAAAAAATGAACCCCAAGAAAAGACCATAAAAGTGTGCAAGACAAAATGCCACTAATATTTACTTTTGATGCAGAATAAAAAATTGTGTGCAGCTTATTACCTTTGCCACAATCCATGGATGGTCAAAATGTTTAAACTTGGTTATTTCATGTTTTCAATTTTATGCTTAGAGATAGAGAATAAAATCTGACCAAACTGTTTAATCTTAGCAAATAAGTAGATAGGTAGAGTAAATAAAAGGAGCTCAACTATTTAATCTAAGCCCTTGGGTGTAATAAGGTTAGACTTAGATAGATTGCTTTTGTAAAAGAAAAGAAAAAGTTTTGATAAAGGGTTTGCCAGCTTAAGTGCACCATAATAAAGAGAAGTAAAAATGGTAGGATGTGTAAATGAGTAAGTAGTTGAATGGTTGCAGAATTGTAATGATTGATTAGATAAAATCATATAATTCACCTTCATCATCAAATTTTTAACTATAGATGAAAATTGAGCATTTACCAAAGTACACAAAGTCAACTGATTAACCTCCCTCATTCATTACATTTTTCACATAACTAATTTCCAATGAAAGTCTTAAAGTACCTAAAATCTTATGTTAAAGGGGCTCAGAGCATTTCTCTGACTTCTGGAGGGACCGGACCCTCGGCCCTATAACTTATAGGTCCTAAGTACTAAAATTCCCCTCATAAGCATTCACCCCCTTCAAATTCACTCGTATTCCCAAATAGACGTACTTTCCCCTAATAAACCCCTTTCTCTAAGGATAAAACCTTAGAAAAGCCATTACCCCCATAAAAACCCACAAATTCATACTTAGCCTAAGTTTTTATGTTTTATATGTGAAAAGAAAAAACAAATTGCAAAGAATTCATTTTGTACTTAGCGCTAAAACATTTTCCACCTTCATTCATATCAACTTTTGACTTTATTTATATATTAAACTCCAGAAAAAATAACCCTTTTCCCTATGTATTTATTAAAACCCCTTA
Organism: Pinus taeda; assembly: GCA_000404065.3. Classification (NCBI taxonomy): domain Eukaryota; kingdom Viridiplantae; phylum Streptophyta; class Pinopsida; order Pinales; family Pinaceae; genus Pinus; species Pinus taeda. Next base: position 141,981 of record APFE031510325.1, on the reverse strand, counting down.
ATATTAATATCTCGTCCTGAAGTTTGAAACATAAACTTTATTAATGAATTATTAATGGGTTAATTAGTTGATCAATGGCTAGTTAAGAACCAAAACCCTCCACTGAATAAAACGAATTAATTAACTGATTTGCGGTTAATTAATAATCGACCACCACTAATAAAATCACCCTCGATGCGCTTAATCTGCCATAATCCATGATTAATTAAAAGCTGCCGCTTTAAAACCCCCGTCGAGCCTCTCCATTAAACCTCATGTTAAATCCCCGCCCCGATCATCGTACAATCAGGTCCCATTTGATTGGACGGTTGACGATCATATCGGGCGGCCTCTGAAGGCCGACCTTTACCTGCCCGATATGGTTGGTTTCACTATTCCCCCCGCTGCTACGTCGGACCCGATGAATGGCATCGAGCGGCCTTCCCTCGAAACTGCTCCAGCCCAAAAGCTATGCGAAATAAAACCACTTACCACCTCCTGCTAGACGACAAAATGTCTCATCCCCCGCTTAACTCCAAACGTATCTTTCCCCGTGTACCCGCCAAAACAGTTGACTTTGCAAATAAAACTAAAAAAACTCATTGTTTTTAGTTTTATCGTGAAAAAGACCACTCAGACCTCCATGCAAGCACCAGAGTACGTGCGACCGTTAACCCACGTCCAACTGTCAACCTGCTGAAGTTGTTGAACTTCAAGACCACCCTTCATGCACAAATGCTTCCTGCAAACCGTATACAGTCGCCCAACAATCCGTTCAGAGCTAGAACCAGGGATTTACCCATACTCACTGAGAAACCAAGTTTAATTCCAAAACCTTTACTCAATTGTTTTAAGCTATTAAGTAATTCAGTAAAACAAGTCCCCAACAACTCCAAACCATTCCGAACTAAACCAATTTGCCCCCAATTTAACAGAAAACCTTTTGCCCCCATCCTTGAATCCAAAAGAACCAAGGATGGTTGCACCAGTTGCATTGAATGTCCTACCAATTTCTACTCCCCACAAGGATTTAGACCATCTCCCATTGGCAGACGAAGACTTTCAAATTAAATACATCTTTGTTGAAGAATCCCCATTGAAATACAGAGACTAGTACTTGAACCATGCAGACAAAATAGGTTTGTGGGAATCAAACCTGCCCAAGTACCAATTCCCCAACATCCATATCTTCCCCGAAATTGTTCACTATTGTCATGCGAGCTACAATCCCACCTTAAGACCGTTGATGTCCCCCAACCAGACAATACTTTTCACCATCACCACTGAATCCATAAATGAAATGCTAGCAACCTGGTCAGAATCTTACTCCCCTTTCTATTGGAGACTTGCTTGACAGATTCCCTAAAATCTCGCTTTCCAAAATTGCTCAATTTTTCTAGAGTTTCATTGTAGAATAAAAACACATACCAAAGGATCCCCCTCCCTACATGTCATCCTTTTTTTCTCAGCTTGGCAGAGACATCATATCAATGATATCCAGTGTTCTAGACTATACTACTAGTGAGTATGTAGATGAAATTATTCTTGCCTACATGTCCATTTTCACTCCTAGGTAGCCCCCTACCATTATGTTTGACTATGCCAAATTCATCTCAGATAAAATTCATGATCAGTTCATGCAATTGGAAAATGAGGGAGTATTCAAGTACTCATCAGTGTTGTATCATTTCTTTCTATATTATCAAGCTTACAATTTTCCCTTCACTGTTCAGAAGCTTGACACTAGAGGAAATCCTATATCAATAGTCTTCTCGACCCCTTTAATTCACAAATATGAATCTCCATACACCTATACAAATTTTATAGATCTATTTGTGCATCCAGTAGCAACCATGCTAATAGGAAGTCCTCCTCCAAGAGTCAGTGTAGATATCAAGAGGGTCCTACAGTTGTCCAAACAGTACAAAGTGGGAGATTGGTACTTGTACAAAAATCACACTGAAATCAGAATATATGGCTGCGAATTGGCACCTTACAAATTTCCAAGATACCTCCCAATGAGATTATTTTCCCTGGAGTACTACAGGCAAATAATCAACTCTGACGAGGTACATTTTGTGAAGGCCAAGAAAAAGGCACAACTCCAAATAAAAGACCAGCTAGGCCACTTTGTATGTCACAGTAGAGAAGCTGGAAGAGTTGCAGAGGAAATCCTTCAAGGGCTCAAACTCAAACAAAGTTTCATCTGGAGATATGACCCCTTTGATGTCATCTATAACAGAAGACAGGAAAACAAATTGTCTCCCTACATCCACCATCGAATTCCTGAAATAGAACAATATGCAAATCAACTGGAATGGGTGGAGAACACTCTAGTAGACAGGGATGGTATAAAAACTATTGTCAATAATGTGTTGATTTATTTATAAAGAAGACTTGATGAATATTCCTTTGTACAAGTGCCAGGAGAATCCCAATCCCAAAGGGAAACACTGGAACACAGTGAGCCACTAGTAGAAGGACCTCAAGAGCAAGAGAAATCTAAGCAACCAGACATATCAGAAGAACTAGCTCAACCAGAAAACATCATGAGTAATCCACCTATTGTACAGACTCCTCTAAATGAGGGGAAGAATCCCAAAAGAGATAGAGAGGAGGCCACTCCTTCTAGCAAACCTGTTGCACAAACTAATGTCAAAAGGCAAAGGTTGAACCCCTTTTCAGAACAGGAGTTCATAGAGGAAACAGCTAGAACTATAAGTACAGAAAGACTCCTCTAAATGAGGGGAAGAATCCCAAAAGAGATAGAGAGGAGGCCACTCCTTCTAGTAGACCTTTTGCACAAACTAATGTCAAAAGGCAAAGGTTGAATCCTTTTTTAGAATAGAAGTTCACAGAGGAAACAGCGAGAACTATAGGTACAGAAAGAGCAGAAAGCAGGCAGACCACTCCTTCTAGAGGTACACAAGAACCTTCCACTTCACAAGCTCAAATGCTAGAGAGACAACACAGCGTGGAAGTATCCTCATTCAGAGCTCCAACAGGCCAAAACCAGCACATCAGAGACAAATACAAAGAAATAAAGGCTAGAAATGAAAGATTGAAGGCCCAAAGTTATGCACAATACCTTAAAATAGCTCCCACAAATCAAACAAGGCTAATGTCAGTCATGGATGTAAAAGAAGGTAAAATGAAAATGACTTTCATGAAGCCTGCAACACAGCAGCCCAGGTCTATGGAAGATTACTTAAAGACAGATTTTGAGGTGTTGGCGAAAGATATACATCCTATCGACCAAATAGAATTACATAAACAGATCGGGGAAATGGTCAATTCTACATTGACCAGCAAGGCCATTACAGCACACCAACTCCAAAATTCGTTGAATAATATATCAACACAATTCCAGTTAGAGAAGGCCTCTTCACAGGCCAAGCATACTAGGATAAAGTCCTTAGAGGACTTAATCATAGAGATGGGACATGATCCCAAGGATGTAAAGGCTATAGAAAAGCTAATTAAAAAGAAAAATGATGACATAGTTGCATTGAAAAAGCAGCTTAGAATTCATCCTCTGGATCATCCACAAACAACTGAAGTATTAGAAACTCGGAAGGAGGAAGAGCTTATAGACTTAGTCCTTAAGTTGAATGATCAACTAAAAGAAACAAAGAAAGAGTTGGATAACTTGATTCAGTCTAGACAGAGTGAGTTGGCCACCACTCCACAGATTGTCATTCCTACTGTCTCTATAGCAGTGGCCTCCACATTGGCTGCTTCCTTAGCACCAATAGTTCCACCAACTACAACTATGCCAGTCACAGGTACATCTACAAGCACAGGGACATCCACGGAAAAGACAGCTGAATTGATAAAAGCCATGGAGGAAATGACCATCTAGGCTACTAAGCTTAAAAAGCTTAGAGAAAAAGTGTCAAGTTTGGAAACTGATTACAAACTTGCACAAATACAACAGAAGGAAGAAGCTCAGAAGAATCAAAGAATGGGAGAAAGGATAAAAGACTTGAAAATGACTCGACATTGCAAAAGCCACTAGGAGATATGAAGGAAATGCTCTGGGCCAACATCATTGACTCTGTCAATGATGTTTGGCCATCTATTCAAGTAATTTTTTAGCAAACTGAACTGGTGAAAGTGGCCACTGAAGCAATTCATAAAACAAGAGAAGAGTTGGGAGACAACCCTGAAGAGGCCAACCAATTGATAGAACTTTTGAACAGTAAAAATAGGTATCAGCTAGATGAATTGTGCATACAAGATAGAATAGGGACCATCATAGAAATCAAGAAGATTCTCACCAAAAGGAACCTTATGCTCAATCTTGAGAAAAGATGCCAAAGCATCCAAGCTGATATTGATAGATTTATGACAAAGTATGGTATTTTAAGGGAAAAAGAACTCCCCAGCCCTATGGTAATCCATGACACGCTAATGACCCAGGATGATTACATTGAAAGACTTAACAAGTTGGCCAGCAGCTAAGCTAGTAATTCAGGGGTAAAAGCTCTGCCCACTCGAAAGGTATTATATGATAATTTGGAAAATCTATTTTTTCTAGAGCATGAGATAAAGCACCTGTTCGTCAACAAGCCAAATTTTTCCAAGTACGCTGAGGTTGATGAGATATATAGAAAAATGCTAACTATGAAATTACCCGAAATGAATGGTGGATGAAATTAACAGATTTACTATAAAGTTACTACAGTAAATCTATATGGAAACTAGGTAAAACAGGTGAAACAGAGTCAAAGTGTAGCAGGTAAAGAGTATCAGTAGGTTGAAGACACAAAGTGATTCCAGCACACAACTATAAAGAAACTGAAAGAGCTAAATTCGAATTACAACAGCCAGCACAATCACAATAAAAGGGACAACAAGGAGGCAGTTCTCCATCTGTCTCTATCTTCATTCTTGAAGATATTTTTGGTTTCCTAGAATAATTCTCATATTGTTATGAGATATTTTGTAACATTTTTTGTATAAATACTTCTTCATTTGAAGTAATTAGGGTGGATTAAAATACATTTCTGTAGACTTTTCATATCAAGCTAAGGAGCTATTGTATTCAAGACTAGACTGATTTTGTTGGGTCATGAAATAAAGCTAAAGACATTTCATTGGATTCTTGTGCACAGTTGGAACCAAATAAGTATTATCTCTTCATGTTTAATTATTGTTTTCTCATCATGTTATAAATATTCACATGTTTTCTCTATGAAATCTGAACAGTAAACAATGAATGATATTTCAGAATTAGCTTAAATGCTCTCTGTCTTGACTGTTTACTTTCTCATTGTTTTCTACTAAACTATCTTGGTCTGGGAATTCTTAATTGCTCCCTTACTTCCTTAGTTTCCCCCCTCAGTCCATAGTAAAGGATTCTTAGTTGCCCTTCGCTATTGATCTCCTTTTGTTCTTCATCTTGATCCCAGTTTAAGGATTCTTCATTGCCCTTTTACCCTGGTTAGGACTACCTCATCCATTCGAACCTTCAAATTTTCTTTTTGTCGTGCTAGCCTTCCCTATGAACTCCTCCTTTAGTAATTGATCTAATCCAGCTAACCCACTCTTTGATTGACTTCATAGCCCAATGGCCGGAATACTTGTTCTGCCCCACTGTTTTCTTAATTCCACCACCCAATCAAAACCAAAACATTATGAGCACTAAGAACTAGCCTGAAATCCTACTCAAAACAAAGTTAAATTATAAAGAGTGAGCCCTCTCTCGATTTAGGTTGGCTAGAACCCAAGTCTAAAAGATTAGTTTTGTGGTTACCTTGGATTATTCCTTCTTTCATAACTTTTAGGGAAGACTTCTGAGTGATAACATAGTGGCAACCATACTGGGGACTCAAACCCCCCATCTTAATAAACCTTTGAGACATTCAAATTTTTATTTTCAAACCTCTTAAAGGGTTTATTAGAAGTTATTTCACAAAAATTCATAAAAAAGAAAATAATTTTAAAAAAAATCTTGAAATCTGGCTTCAAGGAGAACTCACTATATGAGGGCCAACCCTGATCCAAATCCTCCCCCTGTATTTGACAATCCCAACCTTATTTCGAGAATAATAAGAAGACAAGAAAGTTCAGTAAGCCCAAGACCTTTATTTAGATCCAATTCCTACCCTAGTGAGTGGTTGTTCATAGAAGACCTCCCTCTTGATGAGTATTTTGACCATTCCCTATTTAGAACCAAGTTTGAGAGTGAACTTGAGGACACAGTTCTAGATCTAGAATTTACAGCATTACTCGAAATCTAAAGGGAAAACTTGTCAATTGATCAGTACCTTCTGAATTCCCCTCAGTCATCCTTACTACTAATAGGATCCCTGAACTTATTGAAACGGATTCAACTTCTTTTAGTTCACCCTCATTTCCTCACACTTCTAAAGTTCATTCCTCATCTTCGTTCATACCTTCGCTTCCCCATCAGCCTATCACTACCCATCAAATACCCATTACCCCTGTTACCCCAAATCCCCCTGTTAGCCCAACTCCCGTTCTCAATCCTATCCAACTTAGAGATATGGCATTCAGATATGCCCCTCTTATGATTCCCGCTCCTCAAGGTGTCTTGCCACCAGACTATCAGAGTATGGCACTGGATCTTACACAGCACAACAACACACAAGAAAAATGACAGATTATTTTGAACTGCATGAAATTGACATAGGAGATGTCCAAATGAGAATTTTTTCCCAAACTCTAGCTGAAGAAGTGAGAACATGGTTTAGATCTCTGCCTAATAATAGTATAGATAGTTTAGAAGTTTTTTATCGGAAATTTTTACATATGTCGGAGAAGAAAAAGAACCCTCTTTAGATTCTTTCTGAATATGAAAGCCTCAAGAGGGGACCAAACAAAACCATTCAGGACTATTGTACTAGGTTTAACAATGTATATAACGCAATACCACTTGACCTTATGCCTCCACCTGGCTTAGCCCTGATAAATTTTTCAAACGGATTCGATACTGACATGGCTTTTCAACTTAGAGAAAGGAATCCCCCTACACTAGAAGATATTCAAAGTGTAGCAGTTAGTGTAGAAGCTAATCTACTATTCAAAAGAGTCAGGGTTAGAAATGAAAGAAGAACACCCCTGAAAGATGAAACTTCACCCTTTGCTCAAAAAATTGATGCTTTAGCCAAAGGAATGGAAAGATTGATGGATAGGATAGAATTCATTGAAAGGAAACCTCACTAGGATAACCAATAGGCACCTTCAATGAGGAATCCAAATTTCAGGAAGAACCAGAACCAAAATACTAGTAAAAATGGGCCTGATCAGAACATTTGACCTCCTTTCCAAGAGAACTATGTTGAAACTTCCCATCAAGAAGACCATGAGCCAGACACTCAAATTAATTTAATGGGATTAGATGATGAGGAAACGGTCTTTCTGACTCAAGATAACCAATAATTATACATGCTTCAACAGTTATAGACCCAAACTGGAGAATCTTTCGACTACAAGCAAGGGTATGACTCTACTATCTTCAAAGTGCATAAACAGTACAATTTAAGGAGCAAAAAGAACACTAATGTGCCGGACCAAAACAAGAAAGCAGTACCTAATCAACCTAAGAAAGTGAAAGTTGCTCCAGTTATAAAAACTCTACAAATCCTTTCTAGATCAAATCAGAACCCTCCTAGTCCCACCATTTGAAGATGTAATCAATGACCAACCTTCCAGTGAGCAACCTTCCACTTCAGTTCCCCTCAAGGAAACAGTGGAACAATCTCTAGAAATTATATCAGAAAATCCAATTAAAAAGACTCCAAACATTGAAAAAGAAGAACAAACTACTCCAAACCCTGTTGCTAATATTTCAAATGTTCAAATAGACAAATCCCCTTTGCCTTTTAATTTGGGAGTAGAGGTGTCAAAACTCAAAATCTTGGTTCCTTTAACAAAACTAGTTAAACATGAGACTTACAGATCTCAAATAAGTAAATCTTTAAACTTCGTTGAGAATGAAGACTCTGTTAACTTATTTGATGATCAACCTGAGTTATTTTTCGGTCTTGATGTTAATGGAAAACCAATGGAAGGAGGGATACCACCCTTCTACATTAGCCTTAACATCCACAATAAAATCCTACATAATGCCACGCTAGACTCTGGGGCTTCACACAATCTTATGCCTAAATCTGTTATGGAGAAGCTAAACTTTGATATCGCTAGACCTTATAAGGACCTATTTTCATTTGATTCAAGCCAAGTTAAGTGCCTAGGACTTATAAAAGACCTGTGTGTTTCCCTAGTGCAGTACCCTGCTAAGACCATTCTTATGGACATAGTTGTTGCTGATATACCACCAAAATATGGCATGTTGCTGTCTAGATCGTGGGGTGCCAAACTCCAGGGATCTCTGCAACTTGACATGTCATATGCTACCATATCAGTCTTTGGACATCCTAAAAAACTGTATAGAGAGATTGATGAAGTATGTAGTGAGTACCCAGGAGAGACCTCAAAACTTTCCTATATATTCAATGCATTCTAATATTGATTCTTTCATTCTTTACAATGTTGAATCCAAACAAGAAGACACTTCAGACAGCGTTATTGCAGAACCAAAAGAAATTACAATAGCAGAAGATAATCAAAGTATCCAAATTCAAGAGATTTCAGATGATAAAGATGACCTAGATACCTTAGTCAAAGAAGATTTTGTACCCCCAGATAGTAAGAATTATGAACATGAAATTCTATGGCATCTTGAATTCGATGGATCAGTGAATAAATTAGGTGCAGGAGCAAGAGTATGGATTTACTTAGAAGATGATCATTCAGAGGGTCATGCCTACAAATTAAACTTTAAATGTACGAACAACATGGCCGAGTACGAAGCACTTCTGTTAGGTCTCAAATTGGTCAAAAGGTTAGCAGCCATAAGAGTCTCTATTATGGGGAATTATGAGTTTGTAATAAAACAAATTAACGTTGTTTATATGACTAGCAATGCTAGGTTAGGATTTTATAGAGGAACAGTTGTAGAAATACTAAATACTTTTTTAGAAACCAAGCTTATGGTTATTCCAAGAAAATATAATATGCAAGCTCACAGCGTAGCTATGTTTGCCAGTACTTGCAAGTTTCCATTTCAGCCTAACCATCTGTACACTGTTGAGGTTAGGCACATACCTGCTATTCTTGACAACTTAAAGAATTGGCAATGATCAATAATGATCAACAAATTAACATTTTTCTAACTTTAGATAGTGAATTTGTAAATAGCAACATAGACACAAACATAACATTAGATTTTGATTACACTGATAAAGTAGAAATTAACAAAGTAGAAGATGAAAGGATAGATAGATTCCATCCCACAAAGTTTACAAAATCAGATATTTGAAACCAGGCTAAAACAAATTGAAATTGATGAAGCAATCGATGAAGAATCTGACGTCATCAATCTTAAAGATAATTTTTTGCCCAAAGGATTAACTCCTTTGGAGGACTTGTTTGATTCAAACGATGTCCCTAAAAAGCCGAAAATGGAACCCTTAAAATCAGACATTGAGGAGTGTAACATAGGCTTTGAAGAAGATCCCAAAATGATAAAGATTTCGAAGTCTTTACCTCCCAATGAAAAAGTGAAATACATAGAACTATTAAAGGAATTCCAAGATGTTTTTTCTTGGAATTATGAGGACCTTAAGTCCTATGATACCAGCATAATACCACACACCATTCCCTTAAAAGAAAACCAGAAACCTTTTAGACAGAAGCTTAGAAGGATTAACCCCATTCTATTGCCTTCTATTGAAAAAGAGATCAAAAGAATGTACGAAGCTAAAATCATTGCACCAATTAGATTCTCAGATTGGGTTTCTAATTTGATAGCTACAAGAAAGAACACTGGCGAAATTAGACTGTGTGTTGATCTTAGGAATCTAAATAAAGTTTCACTTAAGGATAACTACCCTCTTCCTAAAATGGATCACATATTACAGAGGGTAGTAGGTTCAACCAGAATCTCACTACTTAATGGGTTTTCTGGTTATAACCAGATTTTAGTCCACCCAGATGATCAGGCAAAAACTGCATTCACTACTCCATGGGGCACTTTCATGTATGTAAAAATGCCTTTTGGGTTAAAAAATGCAGAGGCCACCTTTCAAAGAGCAATGGACATAGCCTTTGCTAAAGAAATCCATGACTTCCTGGTAATACACCTAGATGATATCACAGTATTCTCTAAATCAGTTGGAAGAGGGAAAATTACTAGGTCACATTATCTCCAAAAATGGCATCCGAATCGACCCAACAAGAATTGAAGCCATTTTACAGACACTACATCCTAGGAACATCAGAGAACTACAAGCATTTTTAGGCAAAATACACTTTTTGAGAAGAATTATCTCTAACCTAGCTGAACTAATTAGATTATTGAACAACATGTTAGAGAAAGATTCAACTATTAAATGGACTCTAGAGGCTAAAAGGTCTTTTGAAGATATAAAGTTGGCCTTAACGCAAACACCAGTTCTCATCAGTCCAATGTTTGAAAAATGCTAAAGATGAAATTACCTGAATATGAATGGTGGATGAAATTAACAGATTTACTATAAAGTTACTACAGTAAATCTATATGGCAGCCAGGTAAAACACGTGAAACAGAGTCAAAGTGTAGCAGGTAAAGAGTATCAGTAGGTTGAAGACACAAAGTGATTCCAGCACACAACTATAAAGCAATTGAAAGAGCCAAATTCGAATTACAACAGCCAGCACAATCACAATAAAAGGGACAACAAGAAAGCAGCTCTCCATCTGTCTCTATCTTCATGCTTGAAGATATTTTTGGTTTCCTAGAATAATTCTCATATTGTTATGAGATATTTTGTAACATTTTTTGTATAAATAATTCTTCATTTGAAGTAATTAGGGTGGATTAAAATACATTTCTGTAGACTTTTTATATCAAGCTAAGGAGCTATTGTATTCAAGACTGGACTGATTTTGTTGGGTCATGAAATAAAGCTAAAGACATTTCACTGGATTCTTGTGCACAGTTGGAACCAAATAAGTATTATATCTTCATGTTTAATTATTGTTTTCTCATCATGTTATAAATATTCACATGTTTTCTCTATAAAATCTGAACAGTAAACAAGGAATGATATTTTAGAATTAGCTTGAATGCTCTCTGTCTTGACTGTTTACTTTCTCATTGTTTTATACTAAACTATATTGGTCTGGGAATTCTTAATTTCTCCCTTACTTCTGTAGTTTCCCCCCTCAGGTCCATAGTAAGGGATTCTTAGTTTCCCTTGGCTACTGATCTCCTTCTGTTCTTCATCTTGATCCTGGTTTAAGGATTCTTCATTTCCCTTTTACCCTGGTTAGGACTACCTCATCCATTCAAACCTGCAGATTTGTTTTTTGTCGTGCTAGCCTGCCCTGTGAACTCCTCCTTTAGTAATTGATCTGATCTAGTTAAGCCACTCTTTGATTGACTCCATAGCCCAATCACTTGAATACTTGTTCTGCCCATCTGTTTTCTTAATTCCACCTCCCAATCAAAACCAAAACATCATGAGCACTAAGAACTAGCCTGAAATCGTACTCAAAACAAAGTTAAACTATAAAGAGAGAGCCCTCTCTGGACTTAGGTTTACTAGAACCCGAGTCTAAAAGATTAGGTTTGTGGTTACCTCGAATTATTCCTTCTTTCATAACTTCTAGGGAAGACTTCTGAGTGATAACAGATTCGACCCCTAAGGTTAGGATGAGTTGGTTTGAGGCCTATATTATGTAATTTCTCAGTCATTCTATAGGTTGAGCTCTATTGGATGTTGTATTAGTGTTTTAGACTTTGGCATGGAATATATTGGATGAGTTGCAGTTGTTTTGGTGGGATTCCTGTGGCATGGTATTTTGACATTGTTTCTTCTTCAATTACATATGTATGAATGTTTTGTACCCTTCATGATTCATTTCACTCTAAATATGTTTGATTTTCCAGGTGTGATAAGAAGAATTCATCTTGTATGCTCTGTTTTGGGAAAATCATCATAGATTGTTTCATTTCTTCAGTTTAAAAAGAATTCATGCTCTTCATGCTCTTTTTAGCACCTCACTAATCTAAACCATCTCGTCACTATACTACAAAGTGTTAAAGTAACTTGCCTACCTTACCCCATCAGAGGTCTACAATTTTGATTCTCTTTTAACCTAACCTAGTTCATTCTCTAACCTAATTCGCCCATCTAGTGACTACCCCAATCAAATCAAATCAAATAAACCCTGAGCTATTGTATCTAGCCTAAAACCCTAATTCATCCATCCCTCTTGGCTGTGATCATGTGGAGAGATCCCTCTCCGGCTTGGTAGGGCTAGCTACCACGTCAAAAGGTTGGTCTATGGTTACCTCAACTGCACTCTTCCTCAGCCTTGGAGATATGGAGGAGTGATAACAGGTAGAAAAAGGTTATTCCCAAGTGCCGAGAATTGATTTTGGTGATATTTTTTCTCCTGTTGCCAAGGTATCTTCTATTATATTACTTTTATCTGTTGTTTTTGCTTTTGATTTTGAGGTAGAACAAATGGATGTGAAGACAATATTTCTTCACGGGGATCTGGACAAAGAGATCTACATGAAGCAACCTGAAGGATTTGTGGTGAAGTGTAAGAAAGAACTGGTATGTAAGTTAAAAAAGTCTTTGTATGGATTAAAACAGTGACCAAGGATGTAGTATAAAAAATTTGATACATTTATACAGGGACTTGGCTTCACCAGAAGCAAAGAAGATCAATGTGTGTATTTTAAATTAATTGGTGACCATGTTATTTATCTGGTCTTGTATGTGGATGATATGTTGTTGGTTGGAAATAACAAAGAAATTATCTAGGATTTGAAGACCCAATTGTCCTCCAAATTCGACATGAAAGATCTTGGTGTTGCAAACTATATTTTGTGCATGGAAATTAAAAGATATTGGGCAAAGAGGAAGCTCTGGTTAAACCAGAGGAAGTATGTTGAGACAATACTACAGAGGTTTAATATGCAGGATAGTAAACCGGTGAAGGTTCCTATTCATGTAGTTATAAATTTATATGTTGAACAGTGTCTCAAGACACAAGAAGAGGAAAAGAACACGTCTTGTGTTCCATATGTAAGTGTCATCGGTAGCCTCATGTATGTGATGGTTTGTACTAGACCAGAGATTGCACATGCAGTGGCAATATTGAGCAGGTTTATGTCAAAACCACGGAAGGAGCATTAGACAGCAGTGAAGTGGGTTTTCAAGTATTTGCGTAGCACTATTGATTATGGTTTGTGCTACCAAGGAAGACCAGGATTGAACAGAGTTTTGGACATTTGCGGCTTTGTTGATGTAGACTGGGCTAGAGATCTGGATCATAGAAGATCTACAAGTGGGTGTGTGTTTAACCTATTTGGAGGTGCAGTTAGTTGGATGAGTAAGAGACAATTTGTAGTGGCACTTTCAACTACAGAGGCAGAATACATGGCAGCCACTCATGCAAGAAAGGAAGCAATTTGGTTGCAGAGATTGTGTTCAAGTATGGGGTTAGTACAGCGAACTATAAGGATAGACTGTGACAGCCAAAGTGTGATTTTCTTGGAAAATAACTCTCTTTATCATTCAAAGACAAAGCACGTTGATGTTCAATATCACTTTGTGAGGGATATGGTAGAAGAAAAAAAGGTGTTGTTGGTAAAGGTGGACATTTTGAAGAATATTGCAGATGCATTGACAAAATCTGTGAGTTCTGAGAAGTTCTCTTGGTGTAGAGAAACAATGGGCGTTGTAGGGATGGATCAATGACTAAGATCTCATGTGGCCCCTGTGGAAAGAAAACAACAAGTGGGGGTTGTGTTATATTATTTCCACAACTAGCCCCAGTAGTCAAACCCTATATTAGGTGGGTGGACCTACCTATGGTTTTGTGCATGGATTTCGCACATGGTTTTAGGAGTGATGGTTTTCGATCCATGGTATTTTGTAGATCTGGTCAAGGGAACTACGATTATGTTATAATCCAGGGTTAATGGATTGGGGTTTATGGATGCTTCGACATGTATATATATGTATTGTAGCATTGAAAGGAACATAATGAAAAAACAATCTGGTAGTCCCAGTTTTGGGATCCATGGAAAAATCTCTATGTATATTTGTTTTATGTGTTATTCTCTCGCCATTGTTTATTTTATGTTTTTAGAATTCGTATGCAGGTAATTTTTGTATGGGGTTAAAACCTACAAGTTTGACCTCATAACAAATTTTTAAATCAACCTCTGTAGGCCACGTGGCAACCTTCGATTGGCCCACGTGGCCCTCCATTATTGGCCCATATACACAGTCAGCATAAGAACCACTAAAATATTCATACCGATCACAATGAGACAAATGGCAGACTCATTGGAAAATAAAAATAAAAATTTTGGACCAATTGAGAGAGGCCACGTGGAAACCTGCCACTAGCCCAAAATGTCTAGTCATCTGTCCATTTTGCCAAAGTTTACTTGTTTAGCAATTCTATCAAAACATGACATCGGGATCATACGATATCAATTTTGAGTGAAACGAATTGCGTTGGATTCAGATCGTCGAGATCTATCCAGTTGTTCAGGTTTCGAGCTATGTCACATACTTTGAATTTTGAGCACTATTTTGATCCACCGGATCATTAGGTGTCTAACCCATTGTGCCTTCTTCAATACTCACCACTATCCTTAATCCTCAACTTGAACGGAATCCTATAAATGTGCCTATTTGTTTCATGAGGTTTTCTAGTCATAGCATATGTGCATTAGGATTGCATGGAGATACAATAAAGCGCAAGTGTAGATGATCACAGAGAATAATGTAGATGAATGGGCACATCGAGCAATGGGAATTAGGGCTTCAACACTGGTTAGAATGGAAAATCTAATAGGTTTGAGAGATAGATCTAGACAGTCATGTTTATGAGTAAGACTTGCTCTAATACCACTGTTGGGTTGTAGACTAGAAATTGAAAAGATAAAGTGTGAATGCATTCCATTAAACAAATATAATATGAATATAATGTTCTAACCATTTGGATTCATTTTCCCAAGTCTCTTGAACTCCCAATGATAGTTCAGATTCCATAACATAAACCTAATAGATTAGGTGTCCAGCATTCCCACTTTAATTCGAAGGTGTGTATGTGAGTCCAAGTAGAGAGATTATGACAATCGCTAATGTTGAATGTGATCTATGAATCAAGTGGTTTCAAACCCTTATATTGTGGTTCAAGGCTAACCACAAACTCTAGAACTCGACTCTAACGCTCAATGGTTCCTGACATTTCAAATGTGGTTTGAAATTGATGTCTTCTGCTAATTGGAAGTGCTAACAAATGGTGATTTCAAGATGAGCACAAATTGTTGGAACTTGGCTCTAGCTCAACAGTGCTCGAAACATTTCCTAATGTCACTAGCAGTTGACATATTTTGCTAACTAAAAGTGCTCGCAAATGGAAATTTGAAGATCACTCCAAACTGATGTTAGTTTGAAGATTACTACAAATCAAATCATGCTCATAGCCTTGAATCTAGCTACAAACTCTAGCTAAGGCATGAGGCTTTGGATCTTATTGAGAGTTAGGATCACTTGTGCATGTTTGATTAATAGGGCTTCAAAAATAGAAGCCTTGTTGTCAATCACTTATATCATTCTCCCCCTACCAAATATAAAGCAAGATGACTATATTTCCACAATGCTCACATGAACGTAAATCAAAATCTATGATCCTCCCTAAGGTCCACTTGATAAAGGTGTCAACTTCTACCAAAAGATATAAAAAAAAATGTATGCCTTGAAAGTAAACACCATATATCAACCTAATGGACCTAGTAGGGTTCATAATAACAATGCTCATTCTTAATGAGAACATTAAAGGATAGTTATTCGAGAAAAATTCCTTCTATCAACAAAGCATTTAATGTGATATACTAGTAACGAATGTTATATAATTTGAGATATATAGAATTATAACATTAAATATAACAATAGTTATTATGGCCATCTCTGAAATGATTGCAAACTCGATTTATTGAAATTTACCAACTAGACTTATAGCTTGGCTGCAAACATTTAATAATATATAGCATACTCAACATGCAAAGCAACCAAATAAATGAGGTTGTAAGTCTATATGCACTAGCAAATCCACACTTGGCAAAAGGCTTATGGGATGAAAGAGGCATTGAAATCCCCTATAACCTTGTCATTGTTGTTCAAGGCCAATGTGCACACAAGCCCTGCTATGCGTCTTGTTGGGGCCATGAGGTGATACCATCTTAGAGTTGAAACTTGAGCACCACCAATTCATCCACTGCCATTTTCACAATTCAATGTGTCTCCCAATGGAGTTGAAACTTGAGCACCACCAATTCATCCATTTCCATTTTCACAACTCTAATTATGTCTCCCAATATCATTAACTCTGCATTCTTCCACTTCCAATTGGAATGATTTTAACATCGCATTTCATCAATAAATCACTCAATTTTGGGGCATTAATGACTATGGGTGACCAATTCAAGGCTGCATTATTTTACTTAATATCCCAATTAATCAATAAATCACTCAAAATCGAGGCATTGGCGACTATGAACGACCAATTCAAGGAGGGATTCGGCATTACCACAAGAAAAATGAACAATCAATCACTCTTGTATTCTATCTTAAAGGAAAAACAAGGGAGAAAAGAGAGAAAACACAAATCACCGAAATGCCCAACTCTGCATCTGATTTGCACTAAGGCATGGATGAGATAATCCGACAAGAGCTCGCTATGAAGGCTTCAGAAGGGCTTCTCTATGTCGTCCATGGCTTTCTTCAACAGAAACACCATTTCTATTGGGATATCTACAATGCATTCCACAATGAGAGTGAGCAAGGCACAAATCTGAAAAGCCTAGCATTGATAGTACAAAAATGAAGAGAGATTGATAAGCATGTGATACATTATTTCATTAGTATTATACACATAAATACATCATTACATTGACTTTGGTTTCATCTTCCAAGTGGTATCTTAAACTCCCTATGGTTCTTCGTGTTCCATTGTGGCTTTTCACCTTCCTCGAATCCTAAGAATTACATTTCCATCATTGTTAACATTCATATTTAATATGTTTTATAAGGTGCAAGGCTGGCCACTTGTAAGATGACATGGAGTGTCTATTTGGCCAGGGATCTTATAATTCTAAGAGTTATGCTCTGATCAATGTATATTTTGGTGGCACCATGATGAAACTTAAAATTACACAACGATGCTAGCTTCGGCACAACATCTTTTGATTTCATACAAAGTTATGTTCAGAAGAAAAATATATTCTACTCAATCAATTGAACCAGGTTTGTTGCATTATTACAGGTCGTATATTTTAAAACCCAGTTTGCTAACGTCCGTGTGCCACACTCATATATTATATTAAATTATAAAGTTTATAATTTATAAACCAAAAATATTTATCTTAAATCACAAACTTTATAACTTAAATTTGTTTTTTTTTAAATGGTCTCTCTATGCTACACAAATCCAAAATAAAACTGAATCTATACTAAGTTTTAAATCCAACATTAAAAATGAACACGAAGCAAAATCTATCTACCACTATTTACTTCTAAATCCAGTGTCAGCAGTGAACAAGGAGCAAAATCTGTGCACCACTACTTCAAAGTCGTTCTAGTTAACCACAAAATTGTTTTTAAAGAACAGAGCATCGGAAGGCCAACTATGGACTCAATAGACTTCTTTGCCAAGAAGTACCTAGATGGATTCTAGAGTGTGGCTAAATACCTGAAGTGGCAGAGGTCAACCTCAGATGTTTTTAATTAATGTTCTAGTTCATTGGTAGTGGTTAGGCTCAGGCACAGCCAGTTGCCCAAAACCCATCAGAAATTTTCAAATCCTCTCAAAACAATTTCGATGATATGGAATGTAGTCTGATCAGAGACATTCCATAACCTGTGCGTAGCAGGTTCACTGAAGATTACATCTTGTCTATGTTGCTACTACATCATGTTACCATTTATAAAGTGCCAACTTCTCTTTACTGTGACTATTTTCCACGACAGATCTGGAGTGGCACCATCTTTTCTCTGGACCAGTGTCGGAGAAGTCCTGCATTGAACTGATGAAGTACAGTAGTAGTCCCCAGAATGAAGCTCAATTTTTCACTTTGAAACTACAGTAATCTATCTGGTATGTTCTCAGTTGGCTAGATGCTTTGATAGTGAGGGATTATTTCCCTTCTCTGTGTTGAATTGTGTTCAATTTTGTAACTATGATCGATCTTCATAACTTATATGTTCATCATTTATGTATTTATTATAAGCATGTTTTTCATGCTAGTGTCAAAAAGAAATTATTAAAGCATGTTATTCGTGTTCAAAAGAAAAATGTATTATTTGTGTTTGTCAAACAAAATTATAACCATGTTCTTCATGCTAGTGTCAAAAAGAAATTATTAAAGCATGTTATTCATGTTTAAAAGAAAATTATATTATTTGTGTTTGTCAAGAAAATTATATTATTTGTGTTTGTCAAAGAAAATTAGAAGGCTTGTTCTTCAAAACCTTCCAAAAGAGAAAATTTGAATTTGTATTGTGTCATGGCTCCACAAGATGAAATTTATAGTGTATCATGGCTCCACAAGATGACCAAGCAGGCCCCTCCTGTTCAAGTCGGCCTGGCCCCTTGGAGGCACCCATTTGACCCTCCTAGATGACTATATATAAGCATTCATTCCTCCTCCATGAGACACAAAATTTGTCTCACACAAGAAAAGTACATCTGCTCCCAAATGAAGGAAAGTCACTGAATTCAAAGAGATGTTGACCGAGTCAAAGGAGGAAAGAAAGAAGCTCACACATGAGGAAGAATTCTTTGTTACAGCTCACACGTGTAGAAAGAACAGACCGAATTTTCTGTGGTGACTTTTCTCTAATTTGGCCGAACTTCTGTGGAGAGAGAAGGCCAAATTTTGGCCTCCAATTGCAGCCCTAGACCTTGACCGAGTTTGACTTGAAGAAGTCTTGGAGGATGGCTGACTTGGCAGCTTGGTGGTTTTTTGGTCTTGTTGTTCAGTTTGTCTATCATCTTAACTTGGCTGTCTCTTTTGTTGATTGTTGGGTTTTTCCTAAAGTGGGTTTTCCCAGGTTAAACTTTGTGTCGACTCTTGTGCTTGTGATCGCTACTTTCTTCTACTTGTATGGTTGAATTTCTGAAGTATAATTGCTTGATGAAGAAATTGTAAATGCTAAAAGAGGATATATAACATCACAAGCAATTATCAGTTTCATAAATAATTGTTAATCTACATTGCACTTGAATTTTCAACATGGTATTAGAGGTTTGGTGAAGAAAGGAAGTTGAAGATCACTCCTTGAAGACTCTCTCTCGCTCAAGTACGAGTATGTTTCTTGTTGGTCTAGCTATGTCCAAAAATTATGAGCAAATGGTTCCCTCTTACAAGGAAGGAAACGAACTTGATGGGGCATCAAACTTCAAAGCATGGAAGAAGAGGATTGATCTCGTCCGAGAAGAACATAAAGTTTGCAATATGTCCAAGGCAAAGTACCTCAACTAGATGAAGATAATGATGAAGAGGAAGTGAAGCTTAGGAGGGGTGAAATCAATGCTCAAAGAATTCTATTTGAATCTCTCAAGGAACATTTAATCCCATTTCTTCCAGAATTGGTTACATCAAAGGAAGTCTATGATACTCTTATTAATTTGTACTCGATCAACAACATTGGTCAAAAGATGTCTTTAAGGAATCAACTCCATGATACCAAGATGTCAAAAGATGAACCTATGGCCTCCTACTTCATGAAGATAGCACACATAAGAGATCACCTCCAAAGCATTGGTGAAGTCATTTCTGAATTTGAATTGATCACTACAGCGATCAATGGACTACCAGAATTATGGGATGCACTTTCTGTTGGCATCTATGCTAGAATGGATATTCCATGTTTAGAAGAATTGTGGATGTCTTGTACTCGAGGAATCTAGTATTATATCTAAAGGAAAAATCCAAAGACCTCATGAAGGAGAATCTCAAGCTTTCGTTGCAAGATCTAGAAGGAATAATGGAAAGAAGAAGTTTGGCTCTCAAAATAAAAAATAAAAAATGTAGGTAAAAGACCCCATCCACAAGGAAAGAGAGGCATGTCTAAAGTACAATGTTATGGATGTCACAAATTTCGACATTATAGAAATAATTGTCCTGAAGCATCAAAGGATAAGAAGGGAAAGGGCAAACATCATGCATCTACAGTAGATGATGAGGAACAACCAAGAAAGTCAAGGATGAAAGTCACAAAATTTTCTATTACTTTTTTGCTCTTACAGGTTCTGTTGAAGATGATGAAGGTGGGTGATTGATAGTAGTGAATCAAGACATATGATAGGAGAATGTGACCATCTCTCAAGTCTATCAAAAGAAAATTCATCACACGAGGTAGAACTTGGAGACAAGAACAATTATCCCACTGAAGGCATTGGATCTACATCTATCAAGTTGGAGTCAGGAGAGAACGTACATCTCAACAACATTCTTTATGTACCGGGTTTGAAAAAGAATTTGCTTTCCATTTCATGTTTAGAAGAAAAAGGTGACAAAGTAGCATTTATTGATGGCAAAGTAGTTGTGTGGCCTAAAGGCTCTAGTCTAGAAAATGCTAAAACCATTGGTAGTCGTGAATAAAGGTTGTATAGACTTTTAAGTCAACCTCCTCAAGCTTAACACACAATGATATCAATCCATGTGAATTGTGGCATAGAAGGTATGCCCATCTTCATTACAAAGCTTTGCCTTCTTTGAGTCAAATGATTTCAAGTATGCCCAAGTTGCAGATAGGTCACGAAATCATTCCCTAGCAATGATAGTAGGTTCAAAGAAATTTTGAATCTAATCCATTATGATATGTGGTCCCATATCTATGAAATCTCTCAATGGCTCTCTATATTATGTGACCTTTATTGATGACTACTCATGAAAGACATGGATCTATTTCATGAAGACTAAAGATGAAGTATTCAAGAAGTTCCAAGAATTCAAGGCCGAGGTCAAAAATCTATCAGGGAAGAAGATCAAGATGCTAATATTTAATAATGGAGGGGAATACACTTCAAAAGAACTTGTTGCATTATGTAAAGGAGCTAGGATTAAAAGGGATTTGATAGTTCCCTATAATCCACAAAAAATGGAGTAACTGAAAGGAAAAATGGGTCTATTGAAGAATTTGTCAAGGCTATGCTACATGATCAAGACCTTCCCAAGTTCTTATGGGGAGAAGCATCCATGGCAGTGGTGTACATTCAAAATAGAAGTCCTCATAGAATTCTAGAAGACATGACTCCTGAAGAAGCATTCACTGGTCAAAACCAAAGGTTGACCATTTAAGAATCTTCGGTTACCCTATCTATATTCACATTCCTAAGGGCAAGAGGAAGAAGCTTGACTCTTCAGGAAACAAGGGAATCTTTGTTGGATATAGTCAATCATCAAAAGCCTATAGAATCTACATCCAACGACAATGTCAAATTAAAGTACGCTGAGATGTCACTTTTGATGAGAATGTTGCTTTCAAGAAGTCCAAATAAATCCCCGTGGACTTTGATGATGATGAAGAACTTGAATCTCCAAAGGAAGAGAGTCCAAGGCATTCGCATCCTTCAAAGCCACATGTTGATCATCAAGAAGAAGAAGAAGGGCCAAGTCAACCTATGGACCCCATTATTGTCACTGAAATCAAGAAGAGACCAGTGTGACTTAGATCTAGATATGTGTGGTCCCATATCTATGAAATCTCTTAGTGTCTCTCTATATTATGTGACCTTTATTGGTGACTACTCACTAAAGACATGGATCTATTTCATGAAAACTAAAGATGAATTATTCAAGAAATTCCAAGAATTCAAGGCCGAGGTCAAAAATCTATCAAGGAAGAAAGATCAAGACTCTAAGATTTGATAATGGAGGGTAATACACTTAAAAAAGAACTTGTTGCATTGTGTAAAGGAGCTAGGATTAAAAAGGAGTTGATAGTTCCCTATAATCCACAAAAAATAGAGTCACTGAAAGGAAAAAAAGATCTATTGAAGAATTTGTCAAGGCTATGCTACATGATAAAGACCTTCCCAAGTTCTTATGTGGAGAAGCATCCATGGCGGTTGTATACATTCAAAATAGAGGTCCTCATAGAATTCTAGAAGACGTGACTCCTGAAGAAGCTTTCACTGGTCAAAACCAAAGGTTGATCATTTAAGGATCTTTGGTTACCATGTATACATTCACATTCCTAAGGGCAAGAGGAAGAAGCTTGACCCTTCAGGAAAAAAGGGAATCTTTGTTAGGCATAGTCAATCATCAAAAGCCTATAGAATCTACATCCAGGGACAACGTCAAATTAAAGTAAGTTGAGATGTCACTTTTGATGAGAATGTTGCTTTCAAGAAGTCTAAAGAAATCCCCATGGACTTTGATGATGATAAAGAACTTGAATCTCCAAAGGAAGAGATTCCAAGTCATTCCCATCCTTTAGAACCACCAGTTGACCATCAAGAAGAACAAGAAAGGCCAAGTCAACCTATGGACCCCATTATATTGTCACTGAAATCAAGAAGAGACTAGTGTGACTTAGATCTACTCTACAAGAAGCGGAAGGACATGCAGCGACTCGTGGCACATTTAGAGAGAGAAAGAAACCAAAGAATCATTTTGGGCGTTGATGACTAAGCTCGTCAATTCTTAACCTTCCACTTATGAAGAAGCAACAAGTCAACAAGCTTGGAGGTACGCAATGATGCAAGAGTATCAATTAATTATAAAAAAATGGTGTATGGGAGATTATACCAAGGCCAAAAGGGAAGCCACTTGTGACCTCCAAATGGATATATAAGATTAAGCATGTAGCAGATAGAAGCATTGACAAATACAAGGCTAGATTTGTGGCTAGAGAATTCTCCCAGAAAGAGGGAGAAGACTATGACGAGACATTTACTCTCACTGTGAAGTACACAACAATTAGATCTCTTGTTTTTATTGCAGCTTCTATGGGATGGAATATACATGAGATGAACGTGAAGACAACTCTCCTCAATGGAGTAATTGATGAAGAGGTGTACATAAAACAACCTCAAGGGTTTGAGGTTCATGGGAAAGAGTCTCATGTATGCAGATTGACAAAAGCCTTTTATGGATTGAAGCAAGCACCTAGAGCATGGTATTCTCAAATTGATGTTTGTTCGACAAGGTTTCGGTTCATCAAAAGTGATGTTGATCCAAACTTATACATCAAGGTTGTAAATAATGAGCTTGTGGTTTTATTGCTATATGTGGATGACTTATTTCTAACAGGTGTGAAGCATCTCATTCTTCAGGAGAAGAGAGAGTTGGTCGTTGAATTTGATATGAAGGATCTTGGATTAATGCAGTGTTATTTGGGACTAGAAGTGTGGATGAAATCTTACTTAATCAAGGGAAGTATGTTATCAAAATCCTCCAGAAGTTTGGCATTATGGGTTGTAAAGCTATGGCAACTCCTATGATAACAAATTTAATGAAGTTGAGTTTTGATTCTAATCTTGTTAATCCATCTATGTCCCTGTTAGGTTCCTATACCAATAGGTTTCATTTTTCATGATTGACTGAAGAAGTGCCAAATATGTTCATCATTTCCATGCTGCAAAGGTTCCATATTTTGTAAACAAATGAAGAAAATTAAAAAATGAAAAGAGGGTATGCCCTAAAAGAAAAATCAAAGGGCAAAAAGAAGGGAATGGTCAAGAGAAAAATAGTAGAAATGAACCCCAAACAAAAAGACCATGAAAGTGTGCTAGTTCAAATGCCACTACTGTTCCATTTTTGAAAAATTTCATTGTGTGCAGGTGGTTGACTCTTGCCACAGTTGATGAATAGCCAGACAGTTCAATACTGGCCAAAGATCATGTTTGAATTTACTTGTCTTAGAATAGAGAATAAAGGTCTGTCCAAACAGTTCAAGCTTGGCAGATGAATAGATAGGTAGAGAAGCAAAGGAGCCCAACTGCATAATCTGGGTCCTTGGAAGAAATAAGGGTAGATTTAGATAGGAGGTCAGCTAAAAGAAAATAAGAGAATCAGGGTTTGCTAGTTCAAATGCACCCAATGAAAATGAAGAAAAAATGTTAGGTGTATTAGGCTGGGTAGGCAGTTTTGATGTTGCAGAAGCAGGTTTATGAGCAATTTTGTCCTTTGAAACAGGTTTCATCTCATGAAATATCATAAGGTGCTATGGCAAAGTGGTTACAAAACAAACAGAGCATGACTAATTTCCCTCCTCATTTTTCCAAGAACACTTACTAACATCCCCCCAAGGACAATGACATCTGCTCACTGCCCTTAGTCCATTTCATTTCATGGAAAAGACTAAGTGAAACTTTGTTTTCACCTAGGTAAAACAAGCCACATTTCTTGTGTAAAATGTTTTTATTCCATTATGCTAAGTTTCCCAAAACTTTATAACTTGCTATCCTTTCATTTCCCCATGCCTAAGTTTTTCACTCTATAAACTTAGCATTTATTCATACATATTCATCCCACATATTCATATTAACGTTCTAACTCTATTATATAGCTCCTATATAATATTTCCCCGCCTCTATTATATATAAAAATACATAAAAAACCCCTAAAAAACTAATATCCCAACCCTCAGCAATATAGCCATATATTAAAGTTCTTCGGGAATTATAGGTTCACTTGGAACTTTATAATAACCCCTTGCGCGCATGTAAATATTCGGTTTCGTTTAACATCTGGTTAAATGAATAACCGATCCGCCAAAGTCCAAAGTTAAAATATATTACAAACCTCGCAAAAAACATTACAAATGTTGAAATATTACGGCGGGTCCCCCTGCTATAAGCCTCCACTATCTCTTTCACTCATCGATTGTCCGGTCATCGCGCAGAGATCCAACGGCTGTCGGCGATATCGAACCCCTTGCCTGCCGAACGATAGCATCCGTGGGATGGACGGTATTTCTGCTGTATAGGAGACACGCGTCGGCTTCCTGCGGCGTGATCGAAGCCCCCCCCCCTCCAAAACCACCATGGCCCAAAGGCGGTGCAGGGAATACCGCTTACCGCCCCACTGCCTCCCCGCTGATGTCATGCCCACATCATCGGCTGACGTCACCTCCACGTAGCCCACCACCACTCCATATCAGCGCCACGTCACCTGCTGACATCACCACCTCACATCCATGACATCCGACACATCATCCTCCGTACCCCGCTACACGACAAAATTACATCATGCTGACGTCATCCAACAGAAACGCGCCAAAGCCCACCGAAGTCAATTTTTTTGTTAAAAAGGCGCAAATGCGTCGTTTTCACTTATTTGTGTTTGTCTCCTTTGTGCGACCTCTGCATGCTATTTTACGTCCAAGGCAACGTTTAAACTGCACAGTCTACCACCCAATAATTTTACTCCATAGCTCAGCCCCTCGGCTCGTCTCGCCACCTGCAAATCGATCATTTCACCACTAAAACAGGTATTTACATGAATTTACTCCCGAACCCTGTTTTTCTTTAGTTTTCTCGTAAAATTGCCCACAAAACCCAAAATTGGGAGAAAAAACACCATGTGTCTTCAAAATACTTACCATAACCATTGTTTCGATCAATTTTTACCAAAACCCGCCTGCTGAGCTAAATTCGAGCTTGTTTGAACTGCAAATTCTCTAAGAAACCCCAAAAACTGCCTTTTTCCTGCTGTTGTTGCCCGTTCTGCCAAAGAATCCCGTGAACTCCGCCTCCCTATGCAAAATCCGCCCGTTGGACTAAATACAAGCCAATTTCACGGTGTAATTCCCGAAGAGAATCCACGGAGTCCTTGTTTTGCTTATTTCACTCACACAGAGTCAAAAATTCCAATTTCAAAAGCAACAGAATTGAGCTATGAAAGCTCCAGTAGCCTTAAATATTACTCCTCTCAATGCACCCCACAAAGAATTGGAATCACTACCTTTGGCCGATCGAGATTATCTAATCCAAGACTTGGTTGGTGACAGAAATCACCTACAAGCATTCTGTGAACTCAAGAACAATCATCTAAATAAAAATTATTTCTATGGGATATGGGAATCAAATCTACCCATATACTACCTCCCTTCTGTCAATGTCTTCCCTGAGATAATTCACCTCTGTTGTGAAAACTATGAACCAGCTCAAAGGGCAGTCAAAACTCCATCTAGGACTATCCTCTTTCATATAACTCCTGACTCCATAAATCAAATGCTAAACTTCAAACCAACTCAGCTTCTGTTTCCTCTTACTATGAAATTCTTGTTTGATGAAAGTCCCAAACTCTCCAACTCAGAGATAACCCAAATTGCCCAAGTATTTATGAGAGCAGATCGCCAGCCTAAAGAGCCACCTCCTTTTCACTATGCATCTTTCAATGAAATGGGTAGATTACTTGTTGATATGATCTCCTATGTTCTGGGGTTCAAGACAAGTGAACATATTGATGAAACTATATTGGTCTTACTGTCCATATTCACCCCAGGGCAGCCCCCTGTTGTCAAATACAACTATGCTAAATTCATTGCCAACAAGATCCATGAACAGCTCATGAATTTAGACAGGGAGGGAGTCTATAAATATTCATCCTACATCTATCATTTGTCCCTGTATTATCAGTCAGACTGTTTCCAATTTCCCATCAAAAAATTGGACTCTAAAGGAGAAAAGAGGTCTGATTTTTTGGACCTCAGTCTTTCATGAAATCCACAACTCTCCTTACTCTTACTGTGAGTTCATTGACATGTTTGTTTATCCAGTCTCTTCTCTCCTAATGAGAACTCTTCCTAGATTGTCCTATGATATGCAAAAAATATTGCAGCTCTCTAAAAGCTACAAAATAGGTGACTGGTACTTCTACCAGAATCACACTGTTATCAGGATATATGGCTGTGAGTTGTGCCCCTACAGGCTACCAAAATATGTGCCAATGAGACTGTTTGCCTTGGAATATTTCAGAAAATTTATCAATTCAGATTTGACTCATTTCCATAGCACCAAGAAAAAGGCTCAGTTGAAATTGAAAGACCAACTAGGCCCCTATGTCATGAACAAAAAAGAAGGATGGCAAGATGCTGATCAGATATTGGGTGAAAAACTCAGATTAAAAAGAAGTTTTTGGTGGGTACCCTATGACCCAAATGGCTTTATCAACGCAAGAAAAATAAAATATAGGCTGTCAGCCTATGAACATTGCGATATCCCTGAAATAGAACAATTTGCCAACCAAGATGAGTGGGTAGAAGACACACTAATTGAAAAGTTCAATGAGGAAGAGAAAATGGAGCAAACTATGAAAAATCTGGAAAAGACTCTTGACTTAGATTCTTTTGGGCAGGTGCCATTCAAACTCCCACAGCAAATCGGAGAAGGCACATCAACTGCTGCAGCTTCACAAGTTGCCCAAGAAAGGACTACACTAGCAGCAGGGACAGCAAAGGGCAAAGAGGTAGTAGATACAAAGCAAGAAATAATGACAGACCAACCAACTACCTCAAAGGAACAAGGTCAAGGGCAAGCCCCTTCACTACAGACAGAGGCACCAGAGGTACCAGCATTACAGAGTCCTCTCAATGAGGAAAGAAGCAAGAAACGGGACAGAGAAGAGACCACACCTGCGAGTGGATCAATAGAGCAGCGAGGGGCCAAAAAGCAAAGAGTAGATCCTCTACCTGAAGAGAGAATTAGTGAAGAAATCACAGAAAGCCCAAGAGAGGAGAGGGCAACCAGCCAACAGACATCCACCATCTCTCACAGGCAAGAAATGGAGAGGCAGCATGATATGGAAGTTTCTTCCTTAAGGCCTCAAAGTAAGCAACATTCTGATATTAAAGGAATATTCATGGAGATTAAGGCCCAGAATGAGTCATTGAGAATATAGCTCTATGATCAATTTCTCAAAATGACACCCTCCAAACAGCAAAGACTAATGGCAGCGTATGACATTAAGGAGGAGAAGATGATCTTAAGTCATTTTAAGCCTAAGGTTCAGCAACCACAGTGTGCAGCTGACTACATAAGAACAAATCTAGAGGTCCTTGCTAAAGATATACACCCAATGGACCAGATTGAACTGCACAAACAAACTGGTGAAATGGTCTATTCTACATTAGCAGACAAGGCAATGCTGGCCCACCAATTGAAGGAGTCATTAAGTAATACATCTGCCCAATTGAATTTGGAAAAGATATCTTCCTTAGCCAAAGACAACAGAATAAAGACTCTAGAAGAGATAATTATTGAGCTGGGACATGATCCCAAGGATGCCAAGGGCATCAAAGCATTGATAAAGAAAAAGAAAGAAGATATTGCTGCACTTAGGAAGCAATAAGCTGCCTGTCACCATGCACCCTCAAACTACAGAACTTGTACAAGAAAAAGCAAAAGAAGACATAATGGATTTGCTGATGAGGATGAATCAAAGGCTAACTCAAACAGAGCAAGAGTTGGAGAAAGCATTGCAAGCCAAGCAAGGAGAGTCGACCTCCCAGCCACCTGAAACAACTCCAACAGTGACCACTACTCCCCCCACAGTCACAGCAGCAATTCCTCCCACTGTCCCAACATCAACAGTAGGTACATCAGCCACAGATGCTTCAACAGCGACAACAACAACAACACCAAATACTAGCATGAGCATGGAAGAGATGATGAAGTCAATAAAAGAGCTAGAAGTCCAAATGTCAGAGCTTAAAGAGGCAAAAGAAAGATTGGCCAAGCTAGAGGTAAGCTATGACAAATCTAAGATAACAGTGGCAGAGAAAACCAGAGAGGTAAAGGCCTTGGAGAATAAGGTGAAATCCTTGGAAAAAGATCTCACCCTGCATAAACCTCTAGCAGACATTAAAACAATTTTGTGGACCAAAATTGGCCAGTCTATCACTGACCAATGGCAATCAATTCAAACAATCCATGAACAAATAGAATTGATAGAAAGGGCCCAAGTGGAAATTCAAAGGGTCGGGGCATCATTGGAAAACATCCCTGAGCAGGCCAATAGACTAATCCATTTTTTGAATACTCATACCAGAGAACAGTTAGCAGCTTTGGAGATCAGGGACAGAACAGGCGCCATTTTGACGATGAAAAAGGTGCTAACCATGAGGAATTTTATACAGAACCTGGAAAGAAAGTGCCAAAAAATGCAGATGGAAATAAATGCCTTTACAGAGAAGTTTACAGTCTTACAACAGAAGGGTCTACCCAGTTTGTTAACCAGCAATCAAAGACTATTGACACATGAACAATATGCTCACAGGGTAAACACATATGTTGCCAACCAGATCACTGCATCATCAAGCACTTCAGAAGGCATAGGACCTCCCACTGGACAGAGCTTATATGACAAATTGGAAAATCTGTTCTATATTAAACATGAAATAAATCATCTTTTTAAAGTCTAGCCCAACTTCTACAGGTACACTGAAGTTGATGAAACATTAATAAAAATACAAAGACATCAGTTGCCAACAGACCAATGGTGGCAGAGTATTTTACCAAGGTAGTCCCAATTTCCCTTTATCATCTGCATTTAATTAAGTGACAAAACATGTGGCACATGTCATAAAGGTGAAAACAGCAGAAGGAGGAAATCAAGTTGGGACTGCAGCTAATTAATGCAGGACCACGCGCAGATAAAAGGGCCGGGACAGCAGCGCAAGAACGCAGAATGAAGAGAGCTACCAGTGGACTTACTCTATTCAAAAAGTCAAATATCTCTGACCAACTAAACAGCCAGCACACCAACATTTACTCCTGCATTCATTTCTCTCATTTACTTCTCCTGTAAAGTAGATGAATGAATTTATTGCGGGATATTTCTCCATAAGATATTTTGTAACTCCTTTTTTGTATAAATACCTCCCCATCAGATGTATTCTGGGTTGGTGATTTCTTCTCTGGATTGCGCTGTAACTCTGAGATTTTTTAATACAAACACTGTTGAAGTTCACTGTTGCTGGACCGTCTGAATGTGGATTTGATGTTCTGCGGCCTGCTACAGAATTCCTGTGTCTTTCTATGGATCAATAAGTTGTTCTAAACTGTGTTTTGTGTTTTCTGTGTTTGCAAATTTCATATATGTTTCATAATCTTAGTAACAGAGAAAAAGAATAGCCCAGAATTTGTTTAAATACACTCTGTGTTCAATCTCTATTGTTGATTATGTTTTCTTCAGAATTAGCATAAACAAGAATTCTTAGCTGCTCCTGTTTCCACTGATTCTTTCACTTTGAATATTGCCAAGGAATTCTTTATTGCTACTTGATAATATTCATGCACTTTCCCTCTGCCAACATGATGAAGGATTCTTAACTGCCCTTCATCCACTGGCTTACATTCCATCAATTTCCAGATTTTAAAATTGTTCCAAGATCGATTATCTTGCTCTGTAGTATTGCCCTTTATCAAAGCAGTTCGTCCTCATAGACTCCATTTGCCCAATTAAATAAATTGTTTCAGACTTGTATCCCAACTCCGTTTAAGATCACCATCCAACAAACTTAAAACAAAACCCTGTACATCATAACTAGCCTAAAAAACCTCAAAACAAAGCTAAAATATAAAGAGAGAGCCCTCTTTGGATGCAGTTTGGCTAGACGCTGCATCTAAAAGGTTGGTTAGTGGTTACCTCAGCCATATGCCCTTTTCTCACAAGTTTTGGGGAACAGCCTGAATGATAATAGTACCAACAGTTGATTTGTTCATACTAGGTCAAACATTTGCTTCGTTGTGAACATGTTGAGCCAGTGTCAGATGGAAACTAAACGTGATCATTGGATTGCAGCAAAGCATGTATTGAGATATAGTCATGGTATTGTTGATTATTTCTTAAGATATGTTGCAAGCAATGAGATTTCGCTGTAGAGATACTCCAACTCTAAATGGGCTGGAAGTGTTGTAGACCGGAAAAGTACAGTGGGTGGTTATTTCAATTTGGGCTCTGTTATGGTTTCTTGGATGAGCGGGAATCATACCTCTATTGCACTCACCACTGCGGAAGCAAAATATATGGTAGCTTGTGCAGTTTGTTGTGAAGCAATTTGGCTTCATAAATTGCTTGCATGTTTATTTGACGAGGTATTGGAATCGACCAAGATATATTGTGACAATCAAGTTTGTATAAAACTTTCAAAGAACCATGTCTTCCATGGAAGGTCGAAGTACATTGGAATCAAGTACCACTTCATTCGAGACATGGTGCAAAAGGGAGTCATCAAGTTCCAATACATCTCCATTGATGAGCAAATTGTTGATATTTTTACGAAGCCTCTTTCTAGAGGGAAGTTTGTGTACTTCTAGGACAAGCTTGGGCTTGTGGAGAATGCCTCTCTCATTGCAAGGGAGTGCTAAGAGATTGCATCATGGATATATCTTCTCTCTATTTCAAGTACTTTACCCTGAATTAGGGAAACTAACATTGTGTCAAGTACATTGACCTGAATTAGGGAGAATGGTTTGACAAATTAGATACCATCATGGACTTACAGTCTTCATGTTTCAAGTACTTTAACCTAAATTAGGAAATTATCTATGTCAAGTATATTGATCTAAATAAGGGAGAATGGTATGGTGGACTGACATTCTCCCAATGTTTAGTGCTTCGACCAGAACTGGGGAAATTATCCATCTGTCAAATACATTGACCTGAATTAGGGAGAATGATCCAATAAAGGACATACTCCCTGTGTCAGTTAACCTTGGGTGGAGTATGGTCCTAGAGGCTACTCAGTTGAGTTGGAACCTCCCAACATTATGCTTTGATCTCTTTCTACAATGGAGCTTGTTTATCATTGATGAGACCTCTAGTGTTTCACCTAGAGGTCTATAGTTGTTTGATGGTGAACCGTGATTATATATGGTTGATGCTAGGGATTACGATATTGATGATGATGTTTATCTTAATCTTGATCCTTCTTGATAGAATTGTCAACTTGAGAACATATGGATAGTCATTATGAATACCTCCCTACTTAAGAGGGAGTGATGGATTTTATAACTATGATCAGTGTTCATAATGTATATTTTCATCATTTATGTATTTATTATAAACATGTTCTTCATGCTAGTGTCAAAAAGAAATTATTTAAGCATGTTCTTCATGTTCAAAAGAAAATTATATTATTTGTATTTGTCAAATAAAATGAGAAGGCTTGTTCTTCAAGACCTTCCAAAAGAGAAAAATTGTCTTTGTATTGTGTCAGGACTCCACAAGATGACCAAGGCCCTACTCTTCAAGTTGGCCTGGCCCCTTGGAGGCACCCATTCGACCTTCCTGTACGATTATATATAAGCATGTGTTCCCCCTTCATGAGACAAAATTCATCTCACACTAGAAAAATACATCTACTCCCAAGCGAAAGAAAGGTTGAAGTCAAAGAGAAATTGACCAAGTCAGAGGAATAAAGAAAGAAGCTCGCATGTGTGGAAGAATTCTCTGCTGCAGCTCGCATGAGTGGAAGAATTCTTTGTTGCAGCTCACACGTGTGGAAGGAACAAGCCGAATTTTCTGTGGTGACTTTTTTCTGATCTTGCCAAACTTGTGGAGAGAGATGGTCGACTTTCGGCCTCCCATTGCAGGCCTAGACCTTGACCGAGCTTGACTTGAAGAAGTCTTGGAGTGGGGTTGACTTGGCATCTTGGTGGTTCGCTGGTCTTGTCATCTTGCTGGTCAGTTTGTCTATCATCTTGACTTCGATTTGTTGACTTAATTCTATAAGGAAAAGATCGCTGGGTTTTTCCCGAGAGGGTTTTCCAAGGGTAAACTTTGTGCTGACTCTTCTGCTTGTGATATCTACTTTCTTATTCATGTATGGTTGAATTCCTTAACTATAATTGCTTGATGAACTTGTAAATGTTAAAAGAAAATATATAATCATCACACGTAATTATCAATTTCAGAAATAATTGTTAGTCTACATTGCACTGGATTTTTCAACACTCTGACCCTCGTAACATGGTCCGTTCAGTGTTGTGACTCCCTTTGATCTGACCAAGCCTGACTCAGTTTTGTGATCTTTTACTTCTTTATAATGGAAGTCTTACTTGGAGATGATGCTGATATGTTTACTAATGGTGAATAAAAACAGTTTTACTATGCTAAGGAAAATCAATCAAATATGTAAATGTTGGGTGAATTTATTTCTAAATCCCAACGACTGAATGATAGTGTGTTACTGAGAAAATTACCACCTTATGTATATAACTTTGGTTCATGAATTTTGAGTCTTAGTTCACAAACTAATGTTGACTATGGCCTCACCTTTCCAGAGCCTGTTTGCAATCTTTCACTATTTTTTTGAATGAAAGTTTTATTCAAAAGAAGATGCAGATCTAGTTCATGTTTGTGCCCAACAACCATGAAGTTGGGAAACAAAATGATGTGATAAAATCTGGTATTGAGTTCGGAGAAACATATAATTTAGATTTAAATTTAATCCGGAATTAATTGAACTTAAAATGAATTTAATAAATGTATATAATTCAATTTGCATTTAAACGAAGTTAAACAGCTGCCCATGACATTCCCGAATTTTCAACTTCAATGATTAAATCAGGGAACACAGTAACTTAGGTGTTGATATGTTATAACATCTTACCCTTCCATTAAACAAGATGTTACTCCACAAGTAGGATGCACCTTTCCATGATGCATGAGACCTTACCGATAGCAAAGTCAGCCAAAAATTAGTTTTAGTACTATACGATAACAACAACTGAACGATACCAAGAAATTGCCACCTTAAGTGTGTAACTTTTGTTCATTATTTGAGAGGGAACATACAATAACTTAGAAGAGTGCGTTAAAATGAATCACAATACAATCAACTTAGAAGAACATATGCAGTCTGTGTTGGGAACAAACCCAATAGTTTACAGTCCACCTACTTTGTTAGAGAGCCCACCATAGGTTTTCATCTAGCACAGGCTGTAGAGTTTCCTCAGACCAACTATCTTAGCATAACAAGCACAAAATTCAATTTTAATTACTTCATCATAAAACACCAACAGAATTAAATATCACGGCATTCGATGTAATCATAAATATTAACCACAGAACAAACAACAACAGCAACACAATCTGATGCAAATCATCCAATCTACATATTCTTCACAGGCTATTGTCCATCAGACAACACAGCATAATCATTTCAATGTAGCATCTGGAAATAAATTTGACTAACCATATCAAGGAAACATGCCACAATAGAATAGAACTAGGAGTACGCACCTTGTAAATGGCAAGAAAACATAGAATTTTCTCACTAGTAATAAAACGAGCAGTGTTTAGAGACTTAAAATGGCACTAAAACAGGCAGTGTTAAGAGACTTAATAAGGGAACCATAGTAACATATCACCACCTACGTAAAACAAATTGTATATACAAGCAAAACTGAAAGAGATGGAGCTTATTTCTAGAATTGATGGGGTGTTCTTCTAACTAAATTTAGATACTTAAAATCAGCTATGCCCTCCACCACCTGTCCAGGCTTGAAGCAGCACCTAATTGAATTGAAACATGACATTCACCTGGATGGCAGGAACATAGGCTGACCTCCAAAGGATTTCGGAGACCCTGGAAATTGTTGATAGACCAAGTTCGCCAAACCCTATAGAATGCAACCCATCCCCGATATCCAAACAAAATGAAACTTCCTCCAACAAAAGGGAACAAGGAACCCCGAGTACTGACAAGGAAGAATCAGATATTGAAACACCATATGCCCCAGAGAAGTCAAGTTCATTGAGGTTCACAATAGTTAGTAAAAGAGGCACTCTAATTTACCTTTGAAGTTTTGTTTTGCTAGTGAATAACCAGATGTAGCTTACAGGACAAACAGTAATGTGGTTTATATCTGGCATGATTTTGGAAAAATTGAATCCCGTGATATCCAGCTATATACAGTAGACCAGTTGTATAACCAATCTGCACCTCAGTTTTAAAGTAATGTAAATTAAGAAATTAAAAATAAATAATAAAAATAAAAGCACACCTATAGAAGAGATATGTCCTATAAAATAGGAGAAAGATTGATGTTGATGTTTTTGCAGCATTGGGCAGACAATCTCCCACAGGGTCACGCTGATTTCACTCGTGGGGAAATGATACATTCACTCATGCGGCCCATGCTAATTTGGCTAGGGGTGAATGGCCCAGAGGCAAACATCCTCCCATGGAGTCATGCTGATTTGACTAGGGGAGAATGATACATTCACCCATGTAGCCATGTTGATTTGACTAGGGGAGAATGATACATTCACCCATGTAGCCATGTTGATTTGGCTAGAGGTGAATAGCCTATGGTACTCACATTGCTAGCTCCAATGTGGAGTGATCTATTTTATAGAGTGGGTTTGAATTGTTTATCTAATGGGGTTTTTACAAGTAGGGTTAACAATTCTAGTCTAATGTTGAGTTGTCATGTACGCCCATAAGTGAGGCGCTGAAAAGCCGCCTCTATGGATGTCCACTCAATATTATAACTCTATATAAATCAGTGATGATAATATTAGTGAGATATCGCCGATAATCGAAAATATCGTGATATTTTCGGTGAGCCGAAATATCGTGATATTTTGGCTCCCAAAAATATCACGATATTTCTGAGATATTGCCAATATCTCGGCAAAAATCATGCGATGATAGAAAATATCACCGAGCAGGCTAGGACGCAGCTAGAAAAAGGGAACTTAGTCTTTTTTTCTTCATTTCTCTTTCCGAGTGTTGGAGAATGAAGGGGAATAGTTTTGTGGCGGTTGTCAACGAGGAATTGAGGATCAAACAATGATTATCACCACCAACTACGATTTTTTTGTGGATCAAAAATTGAAGAACAATGAAACAAACTTCATTTCTTCCATTAACAGGTATGTCCTTAAAAACCCCTTATGTTAATGATTTTTTCACAGATTTAGGGTTATGCTTGCTTGCCTATTTGCCTACCAAAATTTTGTTTCTTTGTTTTTTTCCATTTGCTATGATTTTCATGCCCATGAGCCAATGCAAGGGTTTTCTCCATATTTGGACAGCAAGCTTCATTTTTTTTCAACTTTCTTATGCACCTTCTTATTGCCATTTTTCATTCACATTGCAAAATGCAAATAATGCAGTAATTTTTTTTAAATGAGATGGTTATTATTTATTATTTTTTGTGTTGGGGGTTTAATGCCAATTTTTTGTTTTTTTTTGTGCCCTGGGTTTGAATTAGTTCACTACAAATGTCAAATATGCCAAAAGCCTTGGACCCATTTTGGGAGTATGGGGAGCCTGTTGGTGGAGCAAATCGGGCATATATATCATGCAAATTGTGTGGGACCAAGATGTTAGGAGGGGTTACGCGATTGAAATACCCTCTGGCTAGACTCCCTACACATGATGCAAATGCAATGCCTTGCATGGTTTCTAGTGCGGAGGTTATACAAAAAGCTCTTGAAGCAACAGCTGAACAAGATAGAAAGATCACGGCTAGGGAGAGGGCACTAGTCTCAAATAGATAGCTACTAGTTTTATTTGTTTTGCTACATATAAGTTTATAACTCATGATGATGACATACTTTTATATATGTAATGTTATTTTGTTTGAGCACTTGATTGGACAATTATCAGGGATCAACAGGATATGTGATGTTATTTTGTTTGAGTCCTTAATTGGACAATTATCATGGATCAACAGGATTTGGTATCGCCTTTGAAGTTTGATGTATCATTTCTATTTGACATCATATATTTCAATGCTTTCTGCGTATTTATGTGCCAATGTGTTTAGTTCATGTTGTTATTGCTTTATATGTTTAAAAATCTGAAGAAAAAAAATGAATATATTATGCATTTTTTTATGATTGCTGATATTTTGCTGATATTTTCGTTGATATTGCCAATAAGATGTTTTCTGGACCCTCGCCGATATTTGCCGATACCAATATTATCAACACTGATATAAATAGATAGACATGTGAGAGGCAAATCAATCAACATAGCAAGCTCATTGATCTTTTTTGAATGGAGGATAAATTCAGCGATGGAGAAATCTGTTGGAGATCATCTTTATCGCGATGGAGAAATCTGTTGGAGATCACTTTATCATTTCTATCTCTTGTTTTGGCCACACGTGCGAGAGAAGTTTGACCAGGCTGATTTGACCAAGTTTGACTGCCATTTGACTTAACTGTTTGACCAAGCTTTGATTGAGTTGTTTGACCGCAAAACAGACACACATGTGCGAGTTGACTACAGCCTGCATGTACGGATTTGACCACAGGACTATTGACTGTTGGACCAAATTTGACCAGGTCAAAATTTCACTGTACATTTGAGTTTTTACTAGTATTTTTGGCACAAATTTCTAGACAAATTTTGATTTGTAAACATTGATAAAAGAAAATTTCTCCTTAAGAAAAGATTGTTGGCTTTTCTCCTAGGGTTGGGTTTCCCAGGGTAAAATTATTGTCTCTATTGTACATGGTTGTCTTTCTATGATTTTTACTGTTTCCGCTAGATTCACTGTTGAGATTTTCGGAGTATAATTATTCAATGATGGTAATGGCATAAAAATATTGTTTCAAAATCATTAGGAATTAAATATCTGGCAGAGAATTGTATTATACTACACTTGCCATAGAATTTCAACATGGTATCAGAGCTTTGTGTAAAGATCAGCCATTGAAGTCAACCTAAGAGACACTATTCCGCAACTTGAGTGGATTTTAAATCTCATGTCAAAAATGGTGCTAAGTCTAAGAGTAGAAAACAGGTTGGATGGTGCCACCAATTTCAGATCTTGGAAGACCATGATACACATTGTTTTGGAAGAAAATGACCTTTAGGATCATGTGAAAAAAGTGATTCTAGAGCCAAAGGGCATTGAGGAGAAAACGAAGTATAAGAAGAATGAAGCCAAGGCTAAGAGAATCTTGATAGATTCCATAAAAGACCACTCAATTCCACATGTTGTCGAGTTGAACACTGTCAAAGAAGTGTACGTTGCTTTGGTGGAATTGTTCAAGAGTAACAACACTAGTAGGAAACTAACCTTGAGGCATCAACTTCGTAGTGTCAAGATGACTAGATCAGATTATGTTGTCTCTTATCTTATGAGATTTTCTCAATTGAAAGATGAACTTAGAGCCATTGGAGATACCACTGACAATGCAGAACTTGTTATAATGACTCTCAATGGATTTCCTTCCTTATGGAATCCATTTGTTAAGAGAATTTGTGCTCGAGATAAGCTACCCAAGTTTGATAAGCTATGGACTGGTTGTGTCCAAAAGGAGGCCAAATTGTTGTCCAAGAACAGCTTGCAGAGACCTCGAAATGAAAAAACTCAAGCCCTTGCAGTTCATGCAAGGAGAGGAAAAGGAAGCATAAATTTTGGAAAGTTTGATACGAAAGATACAAGTAGAAGACCAGCTCTAGTTTAGGATCAGAAGAAGGAAATGTCAAAAAGATCGGATGCTTCAATTGTCATACTTTTGGTCATTATGCCTCCCAGTGTCCTCAAAAGAAAAGGAAAGAAAAGCAACATGCATGAATAGTCGATGTTGATGATGATGATGATGATGAGCATCCACCACAAAAGAAGTCAAAGAAATAATTCTATCTATGCTCTTTCAGACACTACTACGAATAGTAGTGATATCTGGTTGGTGAATAGTGGTGCTTCTAGGCACATGATAGGTTTTTGAGATTCTCTCACAGATTTGACGACAACGGATTCAGCGTTGCAAGTGGAACTTGGCAATATGCCAAATATGCACTGAAAGGAGTTGGGATAGCATCGTTTCAACTAGAAGCCAAAGGTTCTCTGTACGTGAGAGGTGTTTTGTTTGTACCAGGATTGAAGAAGAACCTACTCTCTGTCTCAGCATTGGAGGATAAAGGTTACAAGGTCGCATTTGTAGATGGTCAAGTTCTTGTATGGCCTAAGGCTCAAGCATAGACTCAACAGAAATAATTGGTGTTCGAGACGAAGGACTATACAGACTAATAGGATGACTAGCCCAGGTAATGGTACATGACAGTATCAGTTTATGTGAGTTACAGCATCAGAGATTTGTTCACCTGCATTATAGGGCTTTTCCAGCATTGAAGAGGATGGTTACAGGTCTTCCAGAAATCCAAGTAGAGCATGATGGTGTTTGTAGGGGTTGTGCACTTGGCGAGAAGGCCAAGGGATCTTTTCTGAGCAGTGATAGTAGGTCCAAAGGGATCTTGGATGTAGTAACACTCAAATGCATGTGAACCCATAACAGTGTCATCTTTGGGAGGCTACTTGTACTATGGACCTTCATTGACGATTTATCCCGTAAGACTTGGATCTACATCATGAAGACTAAGGATGAGGTCATCAGCGAGTTCCAAGAGTTCAAGGCTCAAGTAGAGAACTTGACAGGGAAGAAAATCAAAATTTTGAGGTCTGATAATGGTGGAGAGTATATTTTCAAGGACTTCAGTGATTTCTAAAAGGAGGTAGGAATCAAGAGGGAGTGGATAGTTCCTTACAACCCTCAGCAAAATGGGGTTGCGAAAAGGATGAACAAATCTATTGTGGAAGCAATGAAGGCGATGATTCATGATCAGGATCTACCAATATTCTTATGGGAAGAGGCATCCAACACAGTTGTTTATGTTCAAAATAGGAGTCCTCACCAAATATTGGAAGACAAGACTCTTGAGGAGGCATTCAAAAGAGTGAAGCCAGAGTTCAGTCATTTGAGGATCTTTGGTTGTGTAGTATACATTCGCGTGCCCAAGGAGAAGAGGAAGAAGTTAGAACCTTTTGGAAAGAAGGGTACTTTTATGGGATACAACAAGACTTCAAAGGCTTATAGGATCTACATTCCAAGACAAAGTCAAATTAAGGTTAATCGGGATGTTACTTTTGATGAGGAGGTTGTCTTCAGGGGATCCAAAGAGCTCCACATGGAAATTGATAGAGAGGAGTAGAAGGCTTCGAAGGATGCAAGTACAAGTCCCTCTATTCCAGTGGATCATCCTTCAAACTATCAGTCGGACTCAGTAGAGCCAATAGATCTACCTAGAGATGTTGTTGTGACCAGGAAGAGGTTCACATGGCTTTGTGACACTTTTAACAATGCAAAAGGGCATGCAGCTCCCCGTTGTACCTTCATGAAGAGTAGAAGACCACAAAGGTTCTCAAGCTATATAGCATTGATGAGCCACATCATTGATCTTGAGCCTTCTAAATATGAGGAGGTAGCAGGCTAGCAGGTTTGGATGGATGCCATGATGGACTATTAATCCATCATGAAGAATGATGTGTGGGGGATAGTTCTAAGACCAAGAGGTAAGTCAGTAGTGACTTTCAAGTGGATCTATAAGATCAAGCATGTAGCAGATGGTAGCATCGAGAAGTACAAAGCGAGGTTTGTGGTGAGAGGGTTCTCCCAAAAAGAGAAAGAGGACTATGAGGAGACCTTTGCTCCAATCACTAAGTATGCTTCAATCGAGACTATTGCTTCTATTATTTTAGTTATGGATACGAAGTTACATCAAATGGATGTAAAGACGGCATTCCTCAATGGTGTGATTGAGGGGGAAGTGTACATAGGGCAACCTCAAGGATTTGAGATACATGGGAAGGAGTCCCATCTCTGTAGATTGAAGAAGGATTTGTACGAACTCAAGCAGGCACCCAAGGCATGGTATTCTAGGATTAATGGACACTTAATGAATTTGGGTTTCATCAAGAGTGATGCAAACCTTTACTTCATGGTTGTTGATGGTGATCCTTTGATCTTGGTGTTGTATGTTGATGATATGTTCTTTATTGGAACAGAGAGGCTCATTGTTGAGTGCAAGAGGGAGTTGGCCTTGGACTTCGAAATGAAGGATCTTGGCTTGATACATTATTTCTTGCAATTAGAGGTGTGGCAGAGATCAGATGAGATCTTCCTTAGACAAGTGAAGTACACTATTCATATTTTGAGGGGATTCAACATGATGGACTGCAAGTACATGGTTACACCTATGATGACAAATCTGAAGAAGTTGAGTGATTCTGTTTCAGATTCATATTTGGTGGATCCCACAATGTACAGGCAGTTGATTGGATCCTTGATATACCTAGTTAACACCAGGCCAAATATTTGCTTTGCAATGAACACCCTGACATAGTTTATAATTGAGTCGAGGAAGGTACATTTGGTTGCCGCGAAGCATGTATTGAGGTACCTACATGGTACAGTTGGATATGATTTCAGATATGTCTCAGGTGGTTAAGTGCGGCTGCAGGGATATATTGATGTTCACTGGACCAAGAGTGCAAGGGACAGAAAGAGCACCTCAAGCCCCAAGTTCCTACTTCAGCTTGGGTTTCGCTATGATATCTTAATTTAGCAAAAAGCAGATTTATTTCGCACTCAGTGCAACAGACTCAGAGTATATCGCAAACAGTGCCACAAGTCAAGAAGCAATGTGGCTTCAAAAGCTACTTGTAGGGCTATTTGATTAAGAGCTAGAGATGACCTTGATAACTTTGTGTGTTAAGCTTTTGGAGAATCCAGTATTTCATGACAGGTCAAAGCACATTGAGATCAAATATCACTTCATCCAAGACATGGAGCAGAAGGGAGCAGTGAAGCTCCAATACATATGCACAAACGAATAGATTACGAACATTTCCACCAAGCCTCAGCATAGGGGGAAAGTTTGTATACTTTAGAAACGAGTTTGGTGTGATGCAGAGTGTCTCCCTCGCTAAGAGGGAGTGTTAATGTTTTTGCAGCATCGGGCAAACATTCTCCCATAGGATCATGTTGATTTGACTAGTGGGAGAATGATACATTCACCCATGGGGCCATGCTAATTTGGCTAGGGTTGAATGGCCCAGGGGAAAACATCCTCCCATGAGATCATGCTAATTTGTATATGGGAAAATGATATATTCACCCATGGGGCCATGCTGATTTGGCTAGGGGTGATGGCCCAAGGTGGACTGATCTATTTTATAGAGTGGATTTGAATTGTTTATCTAATAAGGTTTTTACCCATTAGTAAGGTTAACAATTCTAGTCTAATGTTGAGTTGTCATGTAGGCTCCATAAGTGAGAGAGTGAAGAGCCACCTCTATGGATGTCCACTCAACATTAGAGCTCTATATAAATAGATAGACATGTGAGAGGCAAATCAATCAACATAGCACAGCTCATTGATCTTTTCTATGTGGAGGAGAAATTCAGCTAAGAAGAAATCTGTTGGAGATCACCTTTATCATTTCTATCTGTCTTATTTTGGCCGCACATGTGAGAGAAATTTGACCAGGCCACTTTGACCAAGTTTGACAGCTATTTCACTGAGTTGTTTGAACGAGCTTTGACTGAGATGTTTGACCATAGTACAGACCCGAACTTGCAAGTTCACAGCAG
This sequence comes from Pinus taeda, assembly GCA_000404065.3. Taxonomy (NCBI): domain Eukaryota; kingdom Viridiplantae; phylum Streptophyta; class Pinopsida; order Pinales; family Pinaceae; genus Pinus; species Pinus taeda. The sequence goes on along the minus strand of APFE031510325.1, from coordinate 99,539 downwards.
GCCGCACATGCAGATTTGACCACAGGCCGCACGTGCAGATTTGACCTTAGGACTGTTGACCATTGACTGCATGGCTGAATTTGACCAAGCCAAAGTTTGACTGCAGATTTGACTTTTGGCTGGTTTTGACCAGCATTCACGTGCTGAAGTTTGACCAGGTTTGACTGGTATTTTTGGCACAGATTTCTAGACAAATTATGATTTGTAAACCTTGCTAAAAGACAATTTCTTTTTAAGAAAAATTTGCTGGCCTTTCTCCCAAGGTTGGGTTTCCAGGGGTAAAATTATTGTCTCTATTGTGCATGATTGTCTTTCTATGATCTTTACTGTTTCCGCTGCATTTACTGTTGATATTTTCTGAGTATAATTATTCAATAATATCAGTGGCATAAAAATACTATTTGAAAATCATTACGAAGTAATTATTTGGCAAAATATTGTATTCTACAGCACTTGCCATAGAATTTCAACAAATGAATGTCCTAAAATCAATATCCCTGTTAAAATGAATACCCAACCGGTTTGGGAATGGTGAGAAAAATCTGCTTGGAGATAATTTCCCAATATTTTTCTTCTAGAAAATATTCGTCAAATAAAATTTGGTTAGCCCTACAGTCCACATGACCTACAAATTGAGCTGCTTTTCAGCCACTCAAAATAACAAGGGAAGCTAGCATTTTTAACCTGAAAACTGGCAAAAAAACATTTTGGATTTCGATGGAATTGCAAAAAATATATGTTAACATTGTACAATCCAGTTGTAGTAGGGGTCTTCGAGGGTGCTCAATACATTTCTGCATTAAGAATACCAATTTTTGCAAATTTGGCATAAGACTGTCTTGCCAGATTCTGGTGATGGCAAACCAGAAAAGGTCAAAGAGGTAGAATGTTTGGCTGCTTCAGTTTGGTTATGCCAAATGCCCAACTCACTTATAAGGTCACAATTCTTAGTTCCTTCAGCTTGAGTTCAAATAGCACCTTTTAAAAATATTTTGCACCAGTATTCTACAAAGAAGTTTATGAACTATCAAAGAATCGAGATGACCACAACATAAAATTTATAGGTTACAAAAAACAGAAGGAAAAGTAATGGAAAAGCAACAGAATTAATGCAGACAGAACCACATAAAGAATGCTACACTGAATAAGCAAGGAATTTAAGTTCTTCATGTTTAGACAAATATAAGACCAGCTCCCTTCTTGTCCCTAACTGCAGCACCCTAAATCTTAGGGACTCAATGGGACTCCAGAGAGTACATGGGATGGCATAAGGGACATCAAACATTTTCACATGAAATACAAATATAGAGTTTATGGTCTAGACGGTTAGAAATCATCTTTAGCTTGCAGATCCCACAAGTTCTAATGTCCCCTCCCTACTTGCAAACTCTAAGATCTCCACCCAGAAGTTCAAACTGTTCACTGGTTTTGGTAGGTCACTGCTCTTCAATGCCAAAAAAGTCAGTATCAGGACAGCTGACTTGTAGATATAATTTCTAAAATCATTGATGAGCCTATTTTCTTCGGAAACTAAATAAGAGTTGAAAATTAATGGGGGAATGCCAACACACCACTGACAAACTGATTGGGGTGGAATGGTCGTGAACATCTCCAAAAGGAAGGAAACACACATCCCTTTGAAAATAGGAATATCCAATATAAATACACACACACACACACATATCAAGAGAAAGAGGCCTCCCAAGCCACAGTAAGGGCATGGGTGCCCAAAGGAGTTATCTTTGAGACCTAAGCTTCACCAGCCCAAAATAAAAATCTATTTGGGTGGTACTTCACTCTCCAGATTATTCACATAACCCTTGAAACCTGCTGCTCAATAATTATACATGCAATGCGTACCTACCTAACTATTCTGTTAATCAATTACAGCAGTGCCATAAACTTAACCTGGTAGGTTGATTCAGCTTAGAAAACAACAGTGAAAGTTTCAGAGATCTGAGCAGCATAAAAGAAGAGCACATGCCTCATTCTACAACTACATCCCCAGTGTACCTCAAGGTTGAAAATGCATTCCAGTACAGATTAATCCAACAATGTAAACAATCTAGTGGATAGTTCTTGGTATATGTTTGATCCAACTAAAGTGGCCTTTAAGGCAATGTTGAAAGAAATGTCACTGACCCATTTGCTTATCGTCGACTGGTGTATTCAATATAGTAGGCGTAGTGCTTGAAAGATAGAAATTAAAGAATAATGGAAAAAAATAACAAATAAGGCACTCCTTTTCCATAAAATCTGGTCCAGAGGATAAAAGCGGACTTAATTCCATCTGATTAGTCCCTTTTCTTCAGAGATGAATCACTTTCAATTTAATGACATTTTTCAGAAATAAAACCCAATGCTTCAACTCCATTTTAACACTATTCCAGTATCTTTGTAAAAATGAACCACAAATTTCACTAACTAAATCAAATAAACTAGCGTCCTGAGCACTTCACTTACATTTGACTCAAATTTTTCATAAAACCCCTTAGCTGTGATGATTAAAGCAAACTGTTGAATTACTTATGTGTACCATTGGAAATGAAGTACTTGGGAGCTACAAATCTGCAACAGAATCATGAAAAGAACTAAATCATTGCTCATCAGCTCAAATATGAGTTTGGCCAAGGAGCATTGCATAGAATTGGGGATGAATTTGGCTTCTAAACCCACCCGCCCAATTTTGACTTTTTCTAGTGCTAGTGTCCACTGCATTTGCTATGTACGTTTACTGTTTCTAGTCATAATTAAAGGAAGTAGTCAAAATTAAAGGAAGCATTTTATTCATAAAATCATGAGCATGAAGATGTGCTTTAGTTTCTTCAAAGACCTCGGCCCTCAACCAATCAATGCTACATAGAAACTTACGGGCACAGACTTCTAGTAAAGGGTACTGCAAGCTTCTGAGGATTAAAATGTCTATTTGCCCCATTCAACTAATGTGACTTGAAATCACCATTTACTTGTGCTGTGATACAATTTGGCAGAGTAACCTGCACTATCACAAATCACTTACTTCAGCTGGGGCTAAAACAGCACTGTGAGCTACACTGTCAGCATTTACTTGCTTGAGATATGTCCCAATTCAGCAAATCAAACTGTTTTGTCAATATTTAGTTAAGGTTAATTAATATTGGCATAAGAACATTTTCATCCAGACTTGAAAGCTATCTTCAGCGATTGAAAGTATACATCACAATCTAATGAATAGAGAAGCCACGAGAGATAACCAGATTAGTGAGATCCATGTACTGCTACATCACCCACCAGGCTTAAGGCCAATTACCCTCATGTGAGCCAGACAGGCCCCACAAATGGGTTAAAAGACCCAGAACAACTGTAATTGTATTCTAATAACAATTGATGAAGAGGTGGAGCCTTGACACAGGCCATCAGAAGCCATGAGGAGAAGGGAAGACAGCAAAAACAGATTTATGGAATTAATCATTGCAAATGAATTATTTGGCTAAGCCATATTCTAACATTGTCAACCTTCATCAAGAAATAAATGGGTAGGTGTGCAAATAACTTCCAGTAGTTCTGAGAAGAGTAGGGGTAGTTGCACCAAACTGCTCAAAGGTGTGGGCTACATACCCTCCTTTGTGGAGACTTCTGACTACCCAGGTAACCCATCAAGGAAGGAAACCCGAAGAAGAAGAAAGAAGGAAAGGGAAGCACCTGTGGGGGATGACAGAAGAGCAAAGTTGGAGCAAAACAAAGAACAGAGCGAAGTAGAACAGACAGACCGACAGAAAGATGAGAGAAGGCTCTCGTGTAAACTACCAAACAGACAAAAAAAACTGCAGATGATTTAGTCTGCCCGGTTTTGTAAGTGAGGTCAATGTTAGAGCCTTTAGCCTGAGCCAGCGGACCACCTGGAACAGCTAAGGAATTGCCTGAGTGGTGCACAAAAGCACCAGAGGGAAGCACCTAGGGAGTATTAGTTTAGTGAAGAGCTCCCTCTGTGTTGCACAAAATGTGGCCAATTACTGAGAAAGCTTGTTCAAAAGCATGCACCGAAGCACAAAAGGGAAGCACTAATGGACTACTAACTTAGAGAAGGGCTCTCTTTGTGCTGTGCAGGCCCTTTGTGGCCACACTGTGAATAAGAACAGGCCCTGGCTCAATAGGTTGAGTGACATCATACTGACTTCCATATGGATAAGGAAAGTGGCCTTCATCCTTACACCATTAATAGCTAGTGAGAGATTTTCCCTTTGGGGTGCTTGTTATACAGAGCAGCAAAGAAACCAGCCATAACAGTTAGGCAGACTCTGGGATTAGTGTGATCTTAAGAGGATCTTAAGAGAACTGAGTAGCTTGATTTGATGAAGGAAAATGGCCTTCAAGACTCCAACCTATAACACTAAATGAGAACTTCCCTCGTGGCTACATGGTCTGGCTCAGGGGTGGCTAGCTGCAAGAACTACTGCAGTATAGCTAATCCTATGGTGGGGTGGAGCATGACTCACATTTCATTAGTTGTAGACAACTAATAAACTAGATCAGATAAGTACCCTTGCAGACTCTATCTCTATAATGAAAACCATATTAATGAGAAAAAAATGATGGATTATGAAATGTGTATATTTATGTTCTTGTTTGATGAATGGATATTATTATCTATGTGATGCCTGGTTATGATGTGAATTAGTAGATCTGGCTGTAATGATTGTATAGTATTGATAGGTTTGTTAGTCAATAATTAATGTTCTTTTCATGATTATGGACAGGAATTAAATTGTTCGTTTAAGCATAGAACTGGTAGACGTTTAGCCCTGGTTATGGCTAATGTCCATGGTTTGTTATTAGACAGATTGGAAAAGCTCTAGGTCTGCTGAAGTGATCAGAGAGCCTTGCGGATGATATGGACTTAGAGACAAGTGTAAGAGCCTTGATTGCAAATGGGAGACTCGAGGGGAAAGGGTCTTTTCTCAGAACATCTGATGGAAAGTAATAAAGGGTTTGGTGACGAACTCTAGAGTTGATGGAAGCCTGTTGAAGAGAAGGCCTAGAATAAGGGAATGAGATGAAGGATTTTGGATATCTTCAAGGTGGACTCATGCAATTTTAGAAGTCTTTGGGTACTCCCTTGCCCTATCAAAACCTCTTCCAGCCATTGGGGACAGACTAAGAAATCCCTTGTACAAGCATGCTTTGTCTTGGAGAAATTCGAGGACTTCCCCTTCAAATTTAGGCTAGGGACTTGACGGAGCATCCAGAGGGGGATAAGTCCAAAAGATCGAGTGTCAAGCTAACAGCATAAGGAATATCTCAAGTAGCAGTGAACTCAACAATAATGTATCAATCATCAATATATCAGCTAACAGAGAGTTGGGCGTTGGGATATATTCCAACCACCTACCAACTGTAGCCTATGCGGACTCCCAACAATGACAAAACCCGACAATGTTCCATGCCTAACAAGGATAAACCCATCAAATGACCATGCAATCATCCTAACATCGAGATATCGGGTATTGGGAATACCCCTGTCAACTACCAATGAGAAACCACCGACATTGATAGATCCTAACAACAGTTGTTGATTGGCAAGGAAATTCTCATCATCGTTCTACAACATAAGGTATCAAGCCATATGATCTATGGCACTATCGAGAAAGATATGTTATCGAGCAACGATGTATCAACCTTGGGCCATCAAAGGATGGTTTATCTGCTTTATGGCTATCAACCTTCAGGATGTTGGGGTTCGACTATCGAGTACATCAATCAATGACAACCATGCTAAGTCCCTATAGTAATAGATCACGGCACCTCTAATGATTAATTGAGACAAATGATCCAAAGGAGGGGGGGAGCATTGTCAAGGTGATGGATATCGAGCTTTTAGAGTCGGGAGTTCCAAACCTAGCGATCAGAATTTCCTCCCAATACCAATGACACTCGATAAGGTAATGGACGTGGCATGCTAGCATGGCAAATTTGGTGACATGGGATGTTAACACAAGCTTGACATGGCACAAAGCAAGTCCTTGATGACATGGCATTTCCACATAGCAGGAAGACATGGATCAGAGTGTGCAATGGCATGAAGGTAGAAGCCAAGGCGAAGGTGACATGGTATCGAATATCAAAGTTTTGGGCTATCGAAAGATTAGGAGAACTGGTAGATGTTTAGCCCTGGTTATGGCTAATGTCCATGGTTTGTTATTAGACAGATTGGAAAAGCTCTAGGTCTGCTGAAGTGATCAGAGAGCCTTGCGGATGATATGGACTTAGAGACAAGTGTAAGAGCCTTGATTGCAAATGGGAGACTCGAGGGGAAAGAGTCTTTTCTCAGAACATCTGATGGAAAGTAATAAAGGGTTTGGTGACGAACTCTAGAGTTGATGGAAGCCTGTTGAAGAGAAGGCCTAGAATAAGGGAATGAGATGAAGGATTTTGTATATCTTCAAGGTTAGTGGGGACTCATGCAATTTTAGAAGTCTTTGGGTACTCCCTTGCCCTATCAAAACCTCTTCCAGCCATTGGGGACAGACTAAGAAATCCCTTGTGCAAGCATGCTTTGTCTTGGAGAAATTCGAGGACTTCCCCTTCAAATTTAGGCTAGGGACTTGACGGAGCATCCAGAGGGGGATAAGTCCAAAAGATCGAGTGTCAAGCTAACAGCATAAGGAATATCTCAAGTAGCAGTGAACTCAACAATAATGTATCAATCATCAATATATCAGCTAACAGAGAGTTGGGCGTTGGGATATATTCCAACCACCTACCAACTGTAGCCTATGCGGACTCCCAACAATGACAAAACCCGACAGTGTTCCATGCCTAACAAGGATAAACCCATCAAATGACCATGCAATCATCCTAACATCAAGATATCGGGTATTGGGAATACTCCTGTCAACTACCAATGAGAAACCACCGACATTGATAGATCCTAACAACAGTTGTTGATTGGCAAGGAAATTCTCATCATCGTTCTACAACATAAGGTATCAAGCCATATGCTCTATGACACTATCGAGAAAGATATGTTATCGAGCAATGATGTATCGACCTTGGGCCATCAAAGGATGGTTTATCTGCTTTATGGCTATCAACCTTCGGGATGTTGGGGTTCGACTATCGAGTACATCAATCAATGACAACCATGCTAAGTCCCTATAGTAATAGATCACGTCACCTCTAATGATTAATTGAGACAAATGGTCCAAAGGAGGGGGGGAGCATTGTCAAGGTGATGGATATCGAGCTTTTAGAGTCGGGAGTTCCAAACCTAGCGATCAGAATTTCCTCCCAATACCAATGACACTCGATAAGGTAATGGACGTGGCATGCTAGCATGGCAGATTTGGTGACATGGGATGTTAACACAAGCTTGACATGGCACAAAAGCAAGTCCTTGATGACATGGCATTTCCACATAGCAGGAAGACATGGATCAGAGTGTGCAATGGCATGAAGGTAGAAGCCAAGGCAGAGGTGACATGGTATCGAATATCAAAGTTTTGGGCTATCGAAAGATTAGGAGATCGGGACCTCCATATCAAGCTCGCCCCCCCCCCCTCCCCCGCTCCCCCGATACTAACATAACTTGAAACACTTATTTAGTAGCACAGATTGGTTTTCCCATTATTTAACTGTGGTATATCGGTTATCAACCTTTCAAGGTACCAAGTGTTGACTATCAAGAGGTGGAGAAAAAGCTATCAATGTTTACTCCTAAAACCATCAAAACTCGATAAGGATCCTGACTTGGCACGTTGGGTTGCAGATAACATGGTGAGAGAGCGTGGACAAAGATTACCACATGTTAGTGACGTGGCGTTATAGAATGCCAAAACATGTGCAATTGATGCCATGTGCAAATGGTAGGGATGTTATGTCGCATTTGGAGGGTAATGTTCAAATGGGCATAACTTTGTGTCTAAAACTCGGAGTTTTAAGGAATTTATATCATTGGACAGCTTTAGGAGCAAAAGACAATGACGGTCTTCAAAACAAGTTGTCAAGTGATGGATATCAAGCTTTCGGAGGTCGGATATAGGGAATTCCAAACCTAGCGATCAGGATTTCCTCCCAATATTGATGACACTCAATAAGATAATGGGCGTGGCATGCTAGCGTGGCGGGTTTTGGTGACATGGGATGCTGACACAAGCTTGACATGGTGAGATGACATGGCATAGAGCAAGCCCTTGATGACATGGCATTTCCACATAGCATGAAAACGTGGATCAGAGTGTGTAATGGCATAAAGGTGGCAACCAAGGCAGAGGTGGCATGGTATCAAATATCAGAGTTTTGGGCTATCGAGAGATCAGTTGTCAAAATATTGGGAGATCGAGTCCTTCATATCAAGCTCCCCCACAACCCCTCGATATTAACACAACTTGAAACACTTATTAAGTAACAGAGATTGATTTTCCCATTATTTGACTCTCGAGAGGTGGAGAAAAAGCCATTGGGGTTTACTCCTAAAACTATCAAAACTTGATAGGGATGCTGACTTGGCATGTTGGGTTGCAGATAACATGGTGAGAGAGCGTGGACAATGATTACCACATATTAGTGACATGGCGTTATACAATGGCAAAACATGTGCAAGTGATGTCACATACAAATGGTAGGGATGTTATGTTGCATTTGGAGGGAAATCTTCAAATGGGCATAAATTTGAGTCTGCATCCAAGAACTCAAATTTGGAAGAAATGTATATCGTTGGAAAAAACTCTCAACAAGCAAAAGACAATGGCAGTGTTCAAAACAAGCTTTAAGGAGGTTGAAAAAAGAAAAAATTTCATAACCCCATCTCCATAATGTAACCTTGGAGGTCAAGCCTGCGCACCCAGCGACCCAAATCAAGCATTAGGAGCTAGGTGTGTTACAACAAGGAAAAAGGCAAAAGTCAAAATCTAATGAATAGAGAAGCCACAAGAGATGAGTTGGATTGGTGAAAGCCAAGCACTACTATAGTTCTAACTCCCCACCAAGGTTCGATTCCACTTACATCATAAGGCTGATTACCCTAATGTGGACCAAAAAGCCCCCATAAAGATGCAACTAAGCACTACTACAGACCCATAAAAATGCAACTGAGCACTACTACACCCCCCATCAAGGTTCAATTCCTCTTTACATCATAAGGTTGAGTACCCTTAAGTGGACTGGACAGCACCCACAAAGAGGCCACTAATTGGTGGAAACCATCATGGCCATTATGATATAAACAAGAAACTAACTTGGCATATACAACAGCAAGAGAAGAACTTTAAAACATGTTAACATGTAAACATCAATCCTAGAGATGTCAAATGTCATATCTATTCTGACCAGTTATGGTGGAGCTACAACTCATCCTGAAAGGCATACTTCATAAAATACAACAAAATACCACATTATAAACCCAAAGAATATCACCACAATCCACAATTTCCAGTTCAAATTCAAATTGGAATTTGGTACGATATGAAAAAAAATGAAATGAAAAAATCCAATATTGAAAAAAGTCAGCACCATACATCTAACAATTACTTAAAAATCTGAACTTTGTCAAAATTAGCAGCCTTATCCTCTTTCTCAACTCCGTCAAGGCTGACATATACAGATCAAAATGGCTTCCAATCCAACTCCCCTTCACAAATCCTGCAAAACCCTCCTTGAGAATTTCTCTGCCCCTTCTTCATAGGCAATGTAACTGACTGCAGAGAGCAACTCGAAATTCAAAAAGACATTAAACCAACTGTATGTGCCTAAGATGTCATGTTTAAACCTTTAATGATTCAAAGAGGCCTAAGATTGTATGTTTAATGATTCAAGGAGGCAGTAACCCACCACAAAACTGGATTATTAACAGATTAAATCATATGTAGATTTGAAACAGCATATATCAAATTAAATGGATGATTACTGAATTTATATCATCATTTTTCTTGCCTCCAAATTTTTCACAAATGCAAAGAAAACCAAATTGCACATAATAATTTGACAAACTGAATCATATTTCAAATTTTATGTCCTTAGTTGACTGAATTTGGTAACTAAGCCACAATCTTGTTCTCATCCCTAGGAAAATCACACACCAATCTTTGTTCAGCCAAAATTACCAGATATCTACGAAAAAACAGATCAAGGTGGAAGCAACTGTTCTGAGACCCACCATGCAAGCACATTTGCACCATACAAGAATGACTGGGAAGAGCCAAGAGGATCTCATTGCTGCCATGTAATTCTACTCAATTTTGGGCTACATATATGCACGGGAACCCCTTTAATAAACAGTTAATGCATATCATATGAGCAACAGAGATAGCCTCATTTTGCATTAATAGACAGCATTCAATTATATCTTAAGATGATGGCACACACTTAATCTTATCTATCAGAGTGATCTCTTGAAAAGGGAATTTCTGTGTACAGATCCTTGATGCAATATGCTTCTAAGAGCCTGAGAGAACTCTATATTGACCATAAAGATGTTGATCTATACCATATATTTATTATTAACCATAAAAGAGTTGATGTTTCTAACATATTTTATTCAAGTATTGTGTGTCAATAAAAAAATATACTAAATAGTAGTGAATTGGCAATCAGGTAACCTGATGTCTGTCCTTAAATAATAGAAGGTGTGTCTCTCATTAAAAGGGCATGCATCAGTTGCCTTTTGACGTGGCTGGGAAATGAAGCTCTATCCAGGACTGTACCTTCCAACTATATCCCTGCATCAAAAATTTGGTGCAAGATACTGAATGACAATGAAGGAGAACAAATGAAGGTACAGTAGTGATCATGAGATAAATATGGTCAGAAAGACCAGCATATAAACAAACTGTTTTCCAACCTATTCCAAGACATTAACCCAAATTGCTTACAAAATCAACAACATAAAAATAGAACCCTTAAAATAGACCCTCGTATTTGTTGAAGCTTTTGATGGAACTTTGTAACCAACATCTAATATCTTAAAAAGATGATAAAATTCTAGAAAGGTGGGTCAAAATATATGTGCTGGATGCTAGGCCCTTACGTAGAACGCTGAAACAAAGAGCGTAATAAAATAACAAAAGAAAAAAGCTTTAATCTCTTATATCTAGATGTCTTATTTCCAGGTGATGTGCATAATGATAAACTTACAAAGACTACAGGTAAGATTTATTAGGCACGTAACTCAATAGCCAAGGCCCAAAACCATAAGATGGTATCTTTTTAACTACGCATCCTAACAATGCCTCTATTAACTACCTAATATTGCAATACAACACGTTCATGACAAATTGCATCTGCTCTGTTTCCTGCAGTCATTTAACACCATATTTGTGCACGGTGTACTTTTATATATGAATAACCTCATTTGATGCAAGGGGGTCAATTCTCTGAGAAACGAGAAAGACGAATACTTGCTTATCCCTACTATAAGCCTTGTTAAAGTTTTTACAAGATGTTTCCTCTTATCCAAACACAGGAAGCATGCCCTTTCCCATTCTGTGAAAATTACAATAATGAAGCGTAGCCAGATTACAACACTTCAGGAAGATCACTTCAGCTAAGGAACCACATTCTTGCACCAATGAGATGGCCCATGAAGGGCAAAACACGTCTGAGGAATTTGTAAAGTTGAATCATGATGAGGGGAAATTACCATCCTCACTTAACCATCTAAGTTTTTAACAAAAACCCTTTTAACATCCTTCATTGATTTGCAAAACTCAAAATAAACAAATTCAAAGGGCAAATGAAAGACTGAAAATCTAAGTTTCTAACCAAGACCCTTTTAACATCCTTCATTGATTTGCAAAACTCAAAATAAACAAATTCAAAGGGCAAATGAAAGACTGAAAAACTAGAAATAAACAAATTTTAAGGGGAAATGCAAGATTGTGAAAAACTCAAAATAAACAAATTTTGAGGGTGAGTGCAAGATCGATAAGTATGTTAAATTCTTGATCTTAATTAATGCCAGAGCATGAATGTGTTTGCTACATGTAATATCAATACCAGGGGATTCTATATTTGTTCATCATGTAGATTGAAAGCATACCACAACTATAATTTTTCAAGCAAAATCAACAGCGGCTCAACAGTACAAAACAACTTAGGGCTTGCCAAAAGAGATAGACACATAAAATTTATAACTTTATTTACGAATAATAATATTACTCGTGGCAACCTAAAATGCTTCAAAATTCTAAATGACGGCAGTCCAGAGATCCTAAAATGGACCGGCCGTAAACCTGTAAATGAAAGTTGCCTCAGGTAATATAAAAGTTCCATGCTACATGAATTATCAGGAAGATAGCCTGATTTTTCGAAATTGACTTACTGTAAAAGACTTAATACTGAGACATAAATATATATTGGATAAAATTACGTGTTCATATGTCCACTGATGATGATGAATAGTACTTTAATTTATCGATGTACTTCGTTTACCTTTTTGATCTACGAGATCTCTTGGGACCCCAGGCTTCTAATTTGACAATGGGACAGCCACATGGAGCCCTAAAAAGTAAGACGGCCCTTCCGTTGGGCGGTGCCATCCTGCGAAGCTCGTGTTGGAGCTCCTTGTGCTCAGGCCTCAATTCAATTCCCCCATTCCACGGCACCTCCTCATCATCCATGCCATCGTCTTCATCATCGACGCTGTTGGGATTCTTGGCCGAGGAAGAGGTAGAGGATTTAAGGCAATCCTCAGTCAACAACTGTATATCAAATTCCATGTCCTTGTTGAGACCCTTACACCGAGGGTTTTCACACTTCCTGGATCTGCAATGGTAAATCTCCACCGCGCCAATCACCGTTACGATCACTAAAACCGCCCCGGACGCGTATGCCAGGGGCGCCTCGTACACCACCTCGCCAATCATCACAAACGTTGCAGGCAGAATTTCGGCCGCCTCGTGGCATATGTATGTCAAATACGGCGTCAGTAAAACCCCGCAGGATCCCAACACCAGAATCAGAATTATTATGTCCACTGTCGCCCCGGGTGACTGCTCACACAGAGGAGAGGACGATGCAGAGGAATGTCCCGTGTTCGAAACCGGTTGCCTCCTGGAACGGCCCCGTGCCGGTGTTGGCTGATCTGATAAGGCCAAGGCATTCGCCATTGCTGATTGATGACTTTCTGTAATTCTGTGAAGGAAGCTTAAGTAGTTGTGGCACCAGAGCAGCATGCCTCTTTGAGGATCAAAGATCAAGATGAAGAATGAGATCGATCTTGGAATTGGGTAGAGGTTAACCCCATAGATATAATATAATTTACTCTAATATGATGTTCACCATTGCGTCGAGTTGCGCAATAGTCCCTGGAGATATTGATACGGTGAAGGAGTCCACACGAAATGGGATTCCTAACAAGGTAGATCACACCTCCCAGGAAAGCACAGAATTCTCGATTCTCCCATAAATAATTTAATTAAATTTTATTACTCCCATAAATAATTTAAATAAATTTTATTACTTTTACCTCATCCGAAGACCCACTTACTTTAATACCATTGAAAGTTGAAAATAAATATTTTTTACTTTTTATCTATTTTAATAATTTGATTGCTGGTGTAGAAATAATTTTAAGATTTATTACCCCTTTTCCAATCTGGATTAATTTTAAGATTTATTACCCATTTTCCAATCTGGATTTCACTAGTGTAGGGTAGTTCCGTGAAAATGTAAAATGTAAGTACAAGGTTTTATATTTAATTGTTAAATTGTTAAGTTGTAATTTGTGTAAGTGGTTATTCAGTGAGTTATAGTGGAAATAGTCTACCCTTATCAAGAGAAACAAAGACTTAGGTTTCTATTGCCCAATTACCGTTATTATATTATATATTTTTTCATGACTTATTTACAATAATATAATATAATAGTAAAGTTATAATTATTATAATATAATAGTAAAGTTTATAATTATTATAATTTTATATTTAAATTTTATTTTTATTATAATTTAAGGTGCTAAATTTTATATAGTCAAAAATTTAGTTTGAACAATAAAAATAAAGATTTGACCCAAAAAAATCACTGGCTAAAAACTTCAAACAATAGAAATAAAGATTTGACCCAAAAAATACGGGCCAAAATTTCAAAATATGCTATAGTTAAACAATGTCTTTATTTAATTTTTTTATTTTTTATATATTAAGAGGATTAAATATTTAATATAAATTAAATAAATTTTATATTTAAAAATTTGATCTCTTTTTTAACTAGAGTAAGATTGATCTTTTCCTTTACATATAAAAAATTGATATTGAAATATTTTATTTATGGTTGATATTAAAATATTTTTTGAGCCGAGAGGTACTCCACGACCGAGTATGACATAATAATTATGTATAAGTTTGAGTTAGCTATTTGATGGGTTTACTATGGTGGTTTACAAGTCCATGGTATTTGTTATGATGAAGCTTATGTAAAGGACTAAGGAAATCCATTATGGAATGCAAGAGTACTAGTGTAATTAATTCAACTTCAACTCTGAACTTGATTACTCTTAGCATTTAGTAAATCCAAATTTAAGATGGATCTAAGTTGATTGTCTGTATGGAAGAAATGATGTAATGTCATGTTCTATCTATCTTATTAAACATTTTGACTAAATCAAAATACATAAAATAAAAATAAAATAAAATTTAGAAACTCTCCAGCCTAATATAGGAGAGATGTAATTTTTAACATTTAGACTCAATCAAAATACATAAAAACAAAATTAAATTAAAATTTAATAAACAAAAATAAATTAAACTAGATTAGATTAAAAAACAAACCATTATAATTATTAATAAAGCATTTTGACTATGTATAATTACTAAAATAAAATAATAATACAAGAAATAAACAAGAAATAATAATATAAAAATAAATAATTAATTTACCTTTATAAAACATTTTGACTCACGGTTTTCACAATCTATGGTTTTTCCGGATGGTATTCTTCTCTAATCTAGCCTAAAAAAAAATAGTCAATTTACCATTACATAAACATTTTGACTACAAGTTTCACAACCATTGGTCTTTTCCCATCATATTTTTCTGTTATTTAAAACACAAAATTCTATTGAATTTTCCACATAAAAATAACAAATTTGTTTTGCCAAATTTGAATCTTTTTTGTGTAAAACTATATATATACATAGAAAATTCACATAGTGATTCAAAGATTAGGACCTTCCGTTGTTAATCTCATATGTGATTAGGACCTTGAATTGTTAATCTCACATGTGATTATTATTGGTAAAGCTAAATCTTTCCTATAGGACATCATACAAAGTTTTTAAAAAATTGGGAGAAATTTTTGAAAAAAAAATCATTATAATTTCTTAATTAAAAAATAAATAAGAATAAAAAATTAGTTATTTTCTCTTTGTTTTTAATTTGCTTAAATTATATTTTAAATCTTTTGCTAATGGTTTATGTGTATAAAAGAAAAATATCACACCAAAAATATCTTTATTTTTGTATGAGAGTGTCTTATAGACAAAGTTTAAAAAGAAAAATTAGGGGATCTCATTTCAATGATTTTGTTTATATATCTATAGTCTTTATGTCTGAAAAAACAAGCTTTACCTTTGTAGAATTATTGTTGTTCTCCACCATGAACGTGTTTTATAGATAAATTTTAAATAATAATAATATAATAATGATGGAAAATTTTGATAAAGCATTTTTCATTATAATTTCTTAACTTAAAAATAAAATAAAAAGAAGATTTATTTTTTCTTTATCTTATTTCAATGATTTTGATTCATATGTCCATAAAATTATTGTTTTCTCCACCATAAACGTGTCTTATATACAATTTTAAATAATAATAATAATAAAAATAATGGAAAATTTTGATCTTGGTCTTTATGATGAACCTAGATCTAGTTTCTAAATGTGTCCACCCTTTGTTCTCTATGTCATTTCTCCTAAAAATATGAACATTATATCATGAATCACACAAGCATAAAATCTGAGAAAATATTTTTCATTATAATTTATTAATTTAAAAATAAAATAAAAAGAAGATTTAGTTTTCCTTTATCCTATTTCAATGATTTTCATTCATGTTTCCATAGCCTTTGTGTTTGAAAAATTAAACTTTATTTTTGTATTAGTGTGTATTATAGGAAAACTTTTTAAAACAAATTAGGGAATCTCGTTCTAATGATTTTGATTTATGTATCTATAGTCCTTATGTCTGAAAATTTAGGCTTTACTTTCATATAACTATTGTTATCTTCTAGAGTGTTTTATAGGAAACCATGCATTTGTGTAAATAAAAGAAAATTCTTTGACCAAAAATACCTTTAGTTATTATTGACCTCCATCATGAGAGTTGTTTTATGAAAGTGTGTTAACTTCTTCTTTTAAAGCTTCTATAAATGGTCCTTATGGCAGAAAAGTTAGGCTTTATTTTTGTATGTCTTATAGAAAAAGTTTTCAAAAAATATTAGGGAATCTCATTTTAATAATTTTGATTCATGTATTTATAGTCTTTTTTTTCAACTGAAAAATCAAATTTTTTATATTGATGTGTACGCTGTACATATTTTCAGTTTTTAAAGAAAAACTGTGAGCTAGAACGATAAGCAGATAACAAACTCTCAATCAACAAACCTTTCCAATAGTAGATTCATATGTTCTATATGATCCAATTGATAGATCCTATACACAGATAGGGCAGAGATTGGTGGATAAAAAACAGAAAGTGCAAGTACATAACATGTATATATTTTAAAAGACATATACTTCAAAAAACCAATGCACGAAACATAGTGCAGCAAAACAGTTGGATGGAGAAAGCTATACCCCCAGGACTTCCATAAGGGATGTGACGCTGAGAGAGATGGATGATACAGGCCTCCTTTTGCTAGAGAAAATGGAGTCATTTCGCCATGTCCAAATGTTCCAACAAGCAATGAGAAACATAGAGCGCCTGGAGACTGATTGAGAGCTCCACCATAAAATGCCTTCCTGTACAGAGGGAAAAACAATGTAAGGAAAATCCAAATATAAAGCTAGTTCATACCAGATGTGTAGAGTCACTTGGCATTGAAAGAACATGTGGAAGTTTGTCTCATCCGCTGCCTTGCAGAAAGTGCATTGTCCAGGTCCTTGCCAGCCCTTTTTCTGTAAAACCTCCCAAGTAAGGTTCCTATTCCAAAATATGAGCCAAGCGAAAAGAACCATCTTGATGGGACATGCGGCTTTCCATAGAGAGGGAGGAAAAATCGGCTTCGCTGGAGAGACTGGCATAATGGACAGAGAAGCGTAAGTGTCTTTGACCCGGACAGGTAAAGGCGCATGTGGCAAGCTCCATAACAAAGCGTCTTTAAACTCCGACCTTCTAATAGCCTTACCCTGCAAAGCATGTCGAACAGAATCCCATAATGCGCTGACATGTGAGGGCATTGAGAGATCCACAGCTTCCCTCCAGACTGGCGTGAAGTTGACCCAAGAGCTGATAAGTTTATCCCATGTAAAGATGCCCCTCGTATGAAGAAAATCAAGCAGATCTAGATGGGGATGGTTGGACAATCCATTATGGATAAAATCATTTCCTAGAAAAACATTTGCACCCGAAAATAACGACCATCGAAAGTTCCTCAAAAGGAAGGTTTTGTTTTTTCGGAAGCTGAGCCATATGGCTGATCCTCGCTTAATCCCCAGAGAGTTCCTTCTATACCAGAATTCAATGCTTTTTCCTTTGAGATATTTCCTGTTAATGAAATTGTTCCATGGGCCATTCCCATATATACCCCAGATGTAGGATTTGCACAGAAGCGCGTTGCCCATCTTTCTCATATCCAGTATACCCCATCCTCCCACTTTCTTTGGTATAGAAATGGAATCCAACTTGACCAGGTGAATTTTGGATTGGAAGGTTTTTCCTCCCCAAAGAAAATTTGTTGCGTATGACTTCATTTTATTTATGATTTTTGCTGGGAGGTAAAATAAATGCGCCCAGTATATGGCCAACTGAGTCAGGACCGCCTGCATTAAGGTCAATCTTCCTGCTAATGATAAGAACCTTGACTCCCAGCCAGAGATTCTATTATAAAAACGGTCCAAAATCCATGACCAGTCGCCTGACTTATATCCCTTCGGCTTAAGAATGAAACCGAGGTATTTCATGCCTGTTTCAATAGACACTGCTTCAATACCAAAGAGAGATGCGATCCATAAAGCCGTGGCCAAATCTGATTCATTGTGAAAGAGCTTGGATTTGTCCTTATGAATATTTATGCTTTATTTTTGTATAATTATCTATTATGTACACAAGCGTAGATTCACTTTAATTTCTAGTCTATGAAGCACCAAGAGGTATCAAATATCTAGAAGTGCAAACTTTACTCAAATTCAATCTTTATACCTCTTTTTTCAGTGCAAAACTTGAGAAAAAAATTACATTACTAAAAGAACTTGAGTAAAAACTTACACCCTGAAAGACTTGATCTTAAATTTAGAATTAAAATAAATCTACATTAATTTATTATTAATAATTATTTAAATTTCATATATTACACTTATAAATTATACATTTCGTTCACATTTAATTTTTAAATAAAAATAAAAAATCAAATAAAAATAATAAAATAAATAAAAATTCTTATAATTTTATAATAATATCAATATACCTATAAAATATGTGCATTTAATTATTTTAATTATTGTATTTTAAATACAAGGTTCACATTTCACAATATTAAAAACAGAAAAAGAAAAGTTTGGCCTAAGAAATAAACATTTCACAATCAATCAAAATCTTAATAAGAGAAGCATGACCACGTCTAAAGCAATGATTAGAGCAAAACATTTCACCACCACATAAATTTCCTTACTATTAATATAAAGCAAGGATCAGAGTAAAACATTGCATAAATAGCCTTACGATTAATGTGATAAGGGAGGAAGAAGGGAGTGGAGCGGCCACTCAATTTATGAAAGCAACAGGTGTCAAGAAGAATATGAAAAGATAAATAGAACTCATTAACTTAATTAATATTAATTTCGAGTAAATATTTATTTAAAATTTGATTTCTTTTAAATCATTTTTTTAATAGTTTCAAAATGTTGTTTAACCTGATAGAAATCAGGTGCGATGTGCGATTAAGGAAATTTCACTATGGAAACAATAAACAAGCAAATTCTCAAGGAAATTTCACTATGGAAACAAGAAACAAGCAAATTTTGAAAGAAGAAATAAGTAAATTCCTAAATAAGGAGAGAGGGAAAAGGAGTTAACATACTTAAACCAAGAAGAGGTTGTAATCTTTCGAGGTGATAATCTTTAGTGAACCAATCAAAGAGAATGAACTCCCACTACATTAGAAGACACTCCAATCTCCTTGCATGGTACCTAAAACCAAAGTCTCTTAAAAAAATCAAAGTGAATTTACAAATAATAATACAATATTTTCTTAATGGTAGTGGAAGGTAGCCTTTAATTATGAGAATGAGAGAGAAAAGTGTAGAAATTTTGGTAAATTTTAGTAGTATTTAATATTAAAATTGTAAAAGGTTTGGTCATATTTTTGTGAAAAATATAATAATTTTATATAAATATCTATAAAAAATGGGCGATTGTAAAGTAAAATGATTTTATCAGCTAAAAAATGAGCACAATGATGAAGTTAACCTTTGTTATGAGGGGTTTTATGGAGATTAATTGGGTCAAGAGATGTTCTCTAGCGAAGAGATGTAATGTTAAAATAAAAATAACTTCAAATTAATATAATAAAAACAAAAGATAGTTATTATTATTATTTTTACTAATTTTTGTTGGGTAGTTAAGGTAAACTTGACTTGGTCAAGTTAGTCATGGTTTTTGAGCTCCAAGTTTATGAGACTTATGGTATGGACCTATGGTTTTCATGTGGAATATAGCTTATTTAAAGGGGAAAATTAAATTAGCATAGATCCATCTTAAATCTAAATCTACTTGGTGCGGAGAAGAATCATATCTCTTGAAATACAAACCTTTTTTACAATAAAAAAAATTAAATACATCTAAATTAATTTAAAATAACTCAAATACTTATCTTAAAAAATTTAATAATAAAATAACATTTTTTAATAAAAATAAAGAATCTAAAACGATACTATGCGAGAATTATTCATTAATAAAACAAAAACACAAACAAGTTAAACATACATTTTGAAATATTTGAAAGCTTTCCCTACTAATACATAAATAAAGCTTAAAAAATAAATATATAATTTGGATAAAAAAAATCAAATAAAGAAAACACAAATAGTGACCCTCAAGGTCAGCACGAAGGTCATTTTTAAATAGTAACAATATAAATATAAATAAATTGAATGCAAAATCCATGCACCATACCACCGTAAATCCAGCCCCATTATTTAATATTATTAGAAGGAAAAAGAAAAATTAATTGATGGACCAAACAAAATACTATTATTCGATTTTCTAAATATTTATTATCTATCATGGGTCAACATATTCGCCTAACCACATAATATTTTTTTTCATTGAAAAGGAGGACAAATCATGCATGACTTTTGACCAAATAAATATCTTAGCTTTAGTTTCAATGCTGAACCGTGACATTTTGGAAGTATTAAGAAAAATATAAAATAAATAAACAAAAAGTTTGTGATATACCCACCCAAATCAATAAAGTTGCTTCTTCCTTCCACAAATCATCATTGCTCCTCTCAACAAAACCAAACCAAGCCCATGTTAAGTTCTAATAGTCATAAGATTTGATATATTCCAACACCATAGTAAGTTTTAATAGTCATATGATTTGATATTTTTCTTTGCGTATTGATATATTCAAACTAGGGTGTGCCATATTCAAACTAGGTTGTACCTTCAATGATGAAGTAGTTAGTGCGATTAAAAATGTCACTTAATTTGGTATTAAATAAAAGGTTATATATATAATATTAGCGGAAAACATATGGTAATAGAATTGTTTGTTTTTCTAATATTGTTTTTAATTCTATTTAAAATTTGGTAAATATTTGTTGGAATTGTAATTTTGAGTTCTGCTATTTATATAATATAAATGTTTAAAAAAAAATAAAAGATTAAATTTATTTATAAATTTAAAAATACAATTTAAATAATGAAAATATATATCATTGAATTTTGAGAAAGGAAAAAAAAAACTAAACATAAAATAATAGTTGTCCTTACAACATTAATAAATCAAAAATTTAAAATTAATAGAATTCCTCTCCTATTAACATAATTATCTTGCAGCGAACAACTTTAAATCCAAATTGTTGGAGATTTTAACAATTACCATTCACATCATATTGTAAAAGTTGCTACTCTCATACAAATTTAAAAAAATAAAAGCAATGAAAGTCATATACTATTTTCCAAAATATATTTATCATTCTTTTAGTTTTGGATTAAAATACAGAGTAATAAAGGGAGACTTCAAGTTAGTTATCAAAATTTTGGATTATGAATCTCTTCCAAAGGAAAACTTTTAATTGGGTCAACTATATCTAGAATAAAAATATATCTTTTGAAATTTGAAGAAAGCCCATTTTTTCACATTGGGAGAGAATTTAAAAGTTGAGTGGATGGCTTAGCTAATAAGATTATTGGTTTTTTTCTAGGCATGTTAAATAAAAATAAGGTTATAAATCAGTTTTTTATCATTGTTATCTAATGAGACCATAATTTTTTGTAGGCAGTGAATTTCTCATCGAAATCTGATGATAAATTCTTCAAGAAACCCGATTATGGGAGTGTTTAAATTGTTTTTTTCATGGTGGAAATCGATATGACACCATCAAGAACCCCTGGGCACCCAAAATCTTAAGGTTTGACAACTGTACCTCGGATTTTCAAAAATTTCCACTAGATTTTCTCAAAATCATGCCAGATTTTTTATTGTTTTCCAGACAAAAACATGACCTCTTTAGACCACTTGATTCTTATCCCCTAAGTTCATGAACCCATGTACTAGGATAAGAGAAATTTTTCATTTAATGGAGCGGGTGGAACGCACTTCACAACGGTAGGTATCAAATGACCATGACCAAAATCAAGCTTCGAGGATAGTATCAATAGGATGCATATGAGAACATTAATGGAGGAGTCCAATGTTATGCATGTTTCATTGCTTGTGGGGAAATTAGGCACGTGCTAATTGGGTCTTGGAGCATTTCTCATGTCCTACCTTTTTTCAATGGTTCATTTTCAGTGATTACTTTGCTCTAACTAACTTTTTCACTATGGATCCCAATCAAGGGTCAAAATTGAACACATCATCGACCTTCAAGAGGGCTCTAACACATCCTAGAAGTGTGAAGTGAAAAGTAGGCATAAAAAAATGTTAATTTTTACTTATACTTTTTTTTTTTAATTAAATAGTATAATAAAATGCCTAGTGAAGGGTTGCCAGATAAATTGTTATCGGATATATCCTAATTGCCTTTTTCTCGTTTGTAAAATCATTTTAGCGGCATACAGACTCTAAAGTCCTCTTTTATGGCGATTGGTGAAGGATTTAATTGAATGAACCAGTGGCACTCACACATGCCTTGGTATAGAGGTGAGGGACAAAAGATGGCCCAAATAGTCGGTGTGTGATAACTAATATTTGATGGGAGGAGGAGGGAGGACGACAATATATTAATGTGTGAGGTGATGAGGTGATGGCCTGATGGGCACAATTTGTAAGCAATCTAAGTTTGCATTTACAATTGGAGGTGTTGCATATAGAGTTATTGTTGAGATGGTCCTTTTCCTCTAGCATGTGTGACAACCAAATCTCTGGTCACTCAGATAGGTCATCTTGGAAAACTATTCTAGAGTGTATATATGTGGGAAAAAATAACCATAGATCTCTACGAGAGTCAATTCTGTGAAGTCTTGAGACCATGTGTGTTCAACATGATTTGATCTAATGACGTTGTGAGAATATTGCTTTTTGGTACAAATGGATTTGTGCCCATTCATGAGGGTTTTTGTGGGAGGTTTGGTGTTGAGAATCCTCGTGGCCTACAAACCCACCACAGAAGGCATTCATTCCTCAAGATTTCCTTGTTTTTGCGAGCTTAAATTTGATAAATTATCGGTCCAGATAGGGCAGTTCCTCTCACTTCTGTCGATGCTCCTTCCCCTGATGTCAAAAAATTGGTGGCAAGCTTTCATCTGGAGCATTTCGAGCTAGTGAAGCTTTCCAAGAACTCTTTCCTTGGGGTTTCGAATCTTCAGTTGGAGATTATGGTTTACACAGGCTACGAAGGTTCACACTATGATATGAACTTGGGAAAGGTGTTGGGTAAATTCTCGGTTCCTTTGGACCTAGAGGGATCCCACGAGAGGTTGGTCATGTTCCATAGTAGGTAGGTGTTTATTGGGAAAACTTGGTCAAAGATTCGAAAGCAGGTCCTTAGCTTCACTTGAACGTTCATGCGAAGCCTGACCCGAGGTTTGTTTTCCAGTTTGATGGTAACACTGAGTGCACTTCGCAAGTGTAACACCCTCCTCCCACATTTACCCAAGTTAGCCGATCTGTACGAGTAAACCTGTGATGAAAAGCTACTATGATCTAATTGAATCTCCTAGGTCACCTTAAGGAAGTGGAACTAACACAACATAACCAATTTGACCTTCTGCACATACCACAGAACCTACAAGAGCCATCCATCCCATCCAGGTGACTAGCCCCCGAGACAAACTAACATTTTCTCGCATTAAAGCCTAAGTCACTCCAATGACATGGTCATGCATGTGACTGGTACCCTTCATTCTCTCTCATAGCATGGGCATGCAAGCGACTGGGGTCTTTTTGAGCTAGTTCTAAGCCTGCGACCCTGGATTTTGTGCCACTTTTTAGGGCCAAGACTCAGGTCACTGCCCAGAACTCCATGAAGCTTTTAGGAATGAAAAGTAACATCGAAACAATGATACAAATGCAAACAACTGAACAAACACTTAACTGGACCCCTACTAGCCATGACATGCATTTCGTCAAACATGTCACAAATATGCATTCTATAGGTTATAACAATAGATCTGAGCATAGGGGTCTCATACTTATAAGAGAATCGCTAAGAAGCATTAATGCCTTATCATGTTAGCTGCATTATCATATATTAGGTCATATATTCATTGTACATTCATTTACAAATCAAAGCATGATGAGAACCATACATCATCACTGTCATAAAACATGCTCATTACTAGTACATTTGCTCATAAAATACCAAGGATAAATAGTCCTCATTAATGAATGCAAAAGCCAACCCGGTATGGGATTACCACGTTCCACTCGACCGTAGATTGGCTGAGCCAAGTCTCTCTTCATCAAATCAACCCCATGCTATATTCCAAGCATGAATGTGGGACTTATCACCAAAATCAACTAGGGCTTCCTGAGGCTACACCACCTCACCCTCAACAATAGAACCATGCTTTACTGCAATACCCACTAGATTGGATCACTAAGCCATAAACAATAAACATGCAATACCAGGATTTACTGCAATCCTCACCTGATCACTAGGCCAAAACAAGCATGGATGCCACCAGATCTCTCCACCTACACCATGAGGAATTTTTCGTCCCAACCTCTCGGCTTTACTATGTATCCCGTGATTACTGGTCAAGGCATTTCTAGGCCTACGAGGTCTCCACCCTCTATGCTTTACTATGTATCCCACTTTGGGATTCCTACGCCCAATCAAGGGAACACACCACTGAGATTTTTCATGTATCCCACCATTACCATTCAAGGGATTCCTAGGCTCAATCGAGGTGTTCACATTCAGGCTTTACCGTGTATCCCATTCCAGGATTCTTAGGCCTTGTGAATAATCTTGACACCACCCCACTCAGCTTCGAGTCGATCCAATAATCCAGCTCAATTACATACAAAAGAATCCACCACACCATGGCTCTCCGGAAATGGCAAGGCTAGGCTAAAAAACAATGTCAAACCTGGCAAAAACCCATGCCCATGACAACAAGAGAACCAAGAACACACATGCATAACCATACATGTTAAATCTAGCAAGGAAATCACACATGCAAAATGATACCTGCAAATAATCCCACTATAGTTGCTAGATCCTGCTCTTCCTTGCTTGATCTTTGCTTCCTCTTGCTTTCTTTGCTCTTCTTAATCCAATGTTAGAGTGCTCCAAGAAAACTCTAAGTGTCCAAGAGTGTGTGAGAGAGAGAATAGAGAGAGAGCTCCAAAAGTGAACTGACCAAAAGTCATGAATTGATCCTCAAAAGCCTTTTTACTAATGAGGCCTCTATTTTCTTCATTTTCCATTATGTTCCTTCATTTTCCTCCTCACATGCAACCTATGACCTTTCACCTTCCTTTTCTCCTAATTTCCATTATTTTCATAAATAAAATGCCAATTAATGTCATTTTGCCTTTCCAAATGCTTTTCCATTGCCTTTGCCAATTTCCTTAGCCATAATAAACCAAATGAATACCCACACTAGGATGTCTTGCCTAACACTCAGCTTGGAATAAGTCTCCCATAACCATGGTTATTATTTTGTCTTTAATAACTTTTATTACATGGAATTTTCACCAGGATTGTTACACAACCCTCCCCCTTGGGGGAACACCATCCTCGATGTTCAATGAAACCTACAACCAACAAGACTACTGAAAACAAAACATACTGCCCATAGAGCTTTATAACTTAACTCGTTGTAGTATTTACAATGATCAGCCTGTTGAGAAGCAAATCAACATGACAACATAATAACATAACAATCATACTGACATGGCCCCCATACTGCTTATTGGATCTTTATAACATAACTCGTGATGGTATTTACATCGATATACATATGTACATATACCAAAGACATTTGATTTGTCAGGCCAGGGTAACTCCAGGCTTAATAAGCGAGAGAAAACTGATATTCATATTCATTAGGTAACCTATATTTATATATACAAATGAGATGGATCAGTTCATCTTCTGGATGACTGTCCAGTTCACCCATCCGTTTCGGATTAGGTGTCAACATTCCCCCCCTTAATCTGAAGGGATGTCGGTGAGTCCAAGCATCGTTCTGAATTTT
>APFE031510325.1:53847-73514 GCA_000404065.3 Pinus taeda | reverse complement strand
AAGTGCAGAATGTGAGTCATAGAGCTCTTTCAGTTTTTGTAAAGCTTCAAAGGCAGTTGTACATGTTTTAAGGTGACGACTCACCTCCTTATTTACAGATGCTGCTATTAGTGCATATGCTTTGATGTTCTTGTTTTGTCAGGCCAGGGTAACTCCAGGCTTAATAAGCGAGAGAAAACTGATGTGGGCTTTTCTGGGTCATTGTCTCCTTCTCCGACACACACTCCTTTCCACAGCTCATTGAAAATGAGGGTGTGCTGTACCATCCGAGACCAGTCAGAATAGTTCTCCTTGCCAGTGAGAACTATTCCTATCATAGAGATGATTGAATGCATTTTGTAAAGGTTACTTCTGCTGAAAAAACTTCTGCTGATATATACTTCTGAAAACAATACTCTTAAAAAAAACTTCTGCTGCTTTGAAAAAAAATGATTTTGATATGGAGAATTACTGTGTATATCTCTGCTTTAAAAAAGAGTATGGAGAAAAAATCATTTAAAACCCTGCTTTATATCACCATTTCTACACTTCAAAACTCTGCTTTAAATCACCATATATATATCTCAGCTCATGTCATTTAAAATTCTGCTATCTCCATATATATCTCAGCTCATATATATCAAAAAAAAATTAAAATTCTGCTATCTCCATATATTTCTGCAAAAGAGCGTTTCACTGTAATATATAACCCCAATATTCAAAGTTCTGCTACTGGAAAAGAGCGCTTCACCAATATTGAAAGTTCTGCTATATGTATCACAGGACTTCATATAGTGGTCATGAATGCAAATAAAATGAAATCAATCTTCTTAATAATCTTCAACAATCTTCACACCATCAATTCTCACACAATCACTGTATTATACGTTTTACAAATGGGTGTCTTTCTTCAGCAATCTTCAGACCATCGATTTCAAAAAAACTGTTTTATTACACCATCGATTTTTTTTTTTAAACTGTTTTCATCACAGTCGATTTTAAAAAAAAAACATGTTTACATCACCATCGATTTTCTTTTAATTAAAACATTGTTTTATATCACCAACGACCAGCACCCTCCAGCACAATGGCAATTCCAGACTCGGCAAACGCACCAGCATAATGGCAATTCCAGACAGTGGAACAATCCACGCTCACCGCACCTGCACCGTTGGATAACTCCAGAACCGGCAAACGCACCAGCACCAGCAAGCACGTAGGAAAGGCGAGGATTCAAAAAAAATCAAGGCGGTGCTAGTTCAAACTTTTCCTCTCGGCCACACCAAGACCAGTACTCTGTGTTCAATGGCGGCGTCACCGTGACCATAGTTTGCTACAAGCGGCACACACGTCTCGACAAACACAGACCTAGGGTTCCTCACATGCACAAAGAATGGCTGGGTTCCTCACAGGCCGGTGCGAGAGCCTCTCAGGCGGATATAAACAGTCAATAACATGCAGACGGGAGCCTCTCTAATGAAAAATTGTGCAAACGGTTCTTCGACTTTAACCATTAAAAAAAAGGCAGTGCGTTACCTCTTGGATTGGTAATGTAAGAGGGACAGCGGCGTTACGTCTTCAGATTGTCAGAAGAAACCCAACAGGTATGCAGTCTTCAGTCATACGTTTCAATGAAGGCAGCGGCAGGAAGGCAGCGGCAGACCTTTCAATGAAGGCAGTCTACAGTCTTCAGTTATGTCAGAGACTGAACAGTCAGGAGTTACAATTATTCTGGGACCTGTGCTCTGATACCATGTCAGGCCAGGGTAACTCCAGGCTTAATAAGCGAGAGAAAACTGATATTCATATTCATTAGGTAACCTATATTTATATATACAAATGAGACGGATCAGTTCATCTTCTGGATGACTGTCCAGTTCACCCATCCGTTTCGGATTAGGTGTCAACATGATCAACCAGCAAATAAGGAAGGATACATAGCCCGCATCTAATCAGCCATCTCCCATGTAACTTCATTAGGCCCAAAGTGCTTATGCAATTTAACCTGCTCGATTGCTCGATTCCAGAGCATGAGTGTCTTTCTCTGCAATATACATTGCGGTTCTGGCTGGAATTCTCCTTCTGGCTCCACCTGCAATACAAACCAGACAATCACATGATCAACAACTTTAACATACCTATTAAGTAATGACACATGGAAAACATCATGGACTTTCACTGTCAAATGCAGTGAAAGTCGATAGGCTACTAGTTTGATCCTTTCAAGAATATTGAAAGGTCCACAAAACCGAGGTTCCAACTTGGCACATGATCCAATCCTCAAGGAGCTCTTCTTCAACTTGATGTGCAAATACACATGTTTCCCAACCTGAAACTCCTTAAACAACCTGTTCCAATCTGCATAACTTTTATGTTTGTCACGTGTTGCCTTTATATTCTTCTTGATTAATTGCATTTCTTGTTCCATATCTACCAACATATCCGATCCAATCAACACCCTGTTCACCAGGTCACTCCAACTAATGGGAGTATTACAAATCTATCCATAGAGTGCCTCAAATGGACTCATCCTCAAAGACTCTTGGTAACCATTATTGTAAGCGAAATCGACCAACGAAGGATACTCCTCTCATCTCCTCTGCTAATGCATCACATACATCCTCAACATGTCCTCCAATATCCTATTGACCCTCTTTGTTTGTTTATCTGCCTGCAAATGATAAGTCGTGTTGAAGGCCAACTTTGTACCTAAACCTGTAAACAACTCCTTCCAAAAATTGGAAGTGAACTTTGCATCCCTGTCTAACACAATCTTCTTTGGAACACCATTTAATCTGACCACATCTCTGATGAAGACCTATGATACATCATTGGCTAAATAAGTGGACTTCACTGGAATGAAGTGTGCTCCCTTTGTCAACCTGTCCACCACAACCATGATGGAATCATGTTGTCTATATGTCCTCAGCAAACCTGTAATGAAATCCATGGAAATGACCTCCCATTTCCACTCTGGAATTAGAATCGGTTGTAATAATCCACCTGGATGCTTACACTATGCCTTCACCTGCTAAAAATCCAAGCACCTAGCCACAAACTCTTCCACATCCTTCTTCAGGTTTGTCCAATAATAGAAATTCTTCACTGCGATCAATGTCTTCTGATATCCTTGGTGTCTTGAATATGGTTTCATATGAAACTCCATCAAGATAATCTTCTTGAGCTCACCACTGTCTGGCACATATATCTTGTCCCTAAATATGATCAAGCAATCTGCTGAGAGATGATAGGCCACATCTTGTGCACTTGTACCACTACATGTACCTACACCTATACCACTACCTGTACCTGTACCTGTACCAACCATCTAGCTTGCCTAGCATTCAAATTTGGCTGGTCAAACAAGTATCTCAACCCATTGTGATCACTCATCAATACAAACCTCCTGCCAAGAAGATAGTTCCTCCACGTCTTCAATGTGTAAATGATCGTTGCTAACTCAAGATCATGAGTCAGATAGTTCTACTCATGCTCATTCATTTTCTGTAACTCATAACATGCTACTTGTCCCTCCTACATAAGAAATCCACCAAGTCCTCTCTTGCAAGCTTCTGTACACACTATAAACTCTTTTTTCGGGTCTGCAATCTTTAACACTAGAGCATTTGTCAATAACTGCTTTCACTGCTAAAAACTTGTTGCACATTCCTCTGTCCACTCAAATTTCTTACCTTGCCTTTGCAGTGACGTAATAGGATATTAAATAAGGAGAAGTTCTTGATGAACCTCCTATAATAACCTGTTAATCCCATAAATGATCTGTTGTAGCAGCTACAACCACCCTCTAGGATTTTTCCTTAGCTTTGTTTTGGAGCCTCCCTACCAACCTTTCACAGTAGCATGTCTTGCTTCATCAAGTACACAAGCTTTAGTGATTTTCTTGCAAAGAGACAGTCTGTCTATCAAAGCTTGTTGCATTCCTCTCACAGGTTGTTTCTCTGGACTTGGTCCAAAGGCAAGTTGAGCAGCTCCCTCAAGAAATTGTGCAATTATGGAGGGCAACCAACCTTCCCTCTAGAAATTGCACAATTATGTTTGGCAGCCTACTAGGCTCCAGAATTGCGCAAATCTGCCAATCAAGCTTTATCCCGAAAATTGTGCAATTCCTCCTAGCAAGGCTGCTCAGCCCAATATTGCGCAATCCTGGGCAGTAGTTAGCTCCTTTACCCAAAAATTGCGTAAATCTCCTGGGCATCCAGCCCAGCTCCCTTCCATAAATGCGCATTTCATCCCAGCAGTTGAGCAGCCTCTTGCATGTGTAGTTGGGTTGACTAGTTCCACCTGAGATCAAAGAAACTTGACTTGCATGCATAGATTGCTTTTCCTGGAATAACAAAAGGCAACATGCAAAAAGAATCCCCTGATTTAGGGAGCTATTTTTAGCAGTTGGAGGTTACATGCAAAGATTGTTTTAGAATATTTCCTCCAAGTGTTGCTCTTTCCTAAATTTGTGGCATGCGTGTCATGAGCTTCAAACTTATTTATTCAACAATTCAAATCTCATTTCTTCACATTGATCTTGGAGCTCTAACATCGCACAATACATCCAGGACTCTTCGACACATCCGGCTCAGCTATTCACGGGTAAGTGGTCTCAACTTGTCTTTTGCAAAATTTCTGTCGATTTTTGTGTTTTCGCTTGTGTGAGTGTTGTTTGCTTGATTTCTTTGAACACTTTCTGTCGTTTGCATGCATACTAGCTTGTACTAGCACCATTTCAGTTTTTGTTAGCATCTCAATGTTGTTGCATGCATGAAATTGTTTTGCACGAATGGTCATCGATTCGGCGACCTGCTTCACCCACATGCATGTTGTTCCGTTTTCTGAATCTTTTATTCACTGTTTGCATGCACGATCATTTGCTTATGCTTACACTCAGTATCACCATGCATTCACTTTCACATTTGCTTTCATTTGCCCGTCGGCAGGTCTAGGCGGCCTTGGCCCGGACTCTCCCTCACAAAGATAACATTGCAAAATCCTAAGAGGGAGGGCTCTGTCTTCCCCTCAGGAAATGCACGTTTCTGCCCAGTAACTCTCCTCCAGGCCTGCTTTACGTAATTCTATGGGACATTGACTGTTGGCCCAAAAAATCGGAATGCAGTGGCTAAGCCTGCAACCATTGCCAACTAAAATTGCACATTACGCAATTCCAGCAGTTAGCCTAGATTGCGCTATTCCAGCAGCCAATCATGCCTCCCAGACAACCCAGACTGCTTTTGCGCAAGTCTGGTAGCCAGTCTCCCAGCCTCCCAGAAGAAATTGCGTATTCCTTGCCAGTCAATCCCCAGGTATGTGTTATGTCGTTCCCGAATTTGCTTTGGTTTTCGCTAACGGATTTCTTTCCATGCATGTCACTCTGTCTCCAGATCTAACAGGTGTTTTTCCACCTCTTAACAGTTAAGGATTAATGGCCTCCAAGAGGGCAAGATCAAAGGACACTGAGAGAAGTGCAACTGGAGTAGCAGTTGAGTGAATGTCTGCAAGTCTACTGATCTATGAAGATACCAAGCTGATTCTACACAAGGACATCAAGTTGAAATGGCAAGAGGTCAATGATTCATGTACAGGCACATTTGAGGAATACCTCAAAGACCGCTAGGCATATGTGAACATCCACAAGTCCGGCTTGTACCAGATTGCATGCAGATACATTGCGTTCCCATGCGCAGACATGATACATTGGATCGTCTCACACACTGATCCCGAGACAATGACCTTGAGTAGTGTTTGTGGGATGAAGATTGTAACAATCAGAGCACCGGATTATGATGAGATGTATCAGATGTCGAAGCCTGTGACTATCATGGAGACTCCCTTCAAATTACCCTGTACAAAATATGTGATAGGTTAACCCGATAATGCAATATAAATCAAAGCAGAATACTATAACCTACTTCTACTATCAATTTGCGAAAGCTTAAAGATCAAGCTGAATAATATAACTAGAAGAAGAAGAATCAATCACACAATACACATGAAAATACTTTGGGGAAAGCCTCGGCTAAAAACCACACACTATTGTATTATCATACATGTGGAAATACATAGGAATTATACAAAGCCTTAGCTCTCATAGATAGCCAGCTCTCAGTGCAATCCTCACAGGTTCTCACAGGCAATCTTGGCTTCTCTCCAGCCTTCCTCTCTACCCTCCAAGCTCCTATTTCCTTGTGTTGTTCCTTGTGGATGATTCCCAGTTACCAAGTGGAAAACCTTCCAAAACTGCGCAATCCTCAAGGATTAAATCCTTGACTTCATGCATGAGTTTTCTTCATGAGAAAACACATGCAACTAATAGTACAATGTCCTTGACTTTAATCTCAACTAGGTCTTTCTTAGAATAGACATGCATGAGTTTCTGATCAGGGAATCTTCAGTTAACTGGAGTAGCACTAATTGAGTGCAAGCATGTATCAACTAACTGGCAACTCACTATTAGTTCCTCAAATAGTTTGGAACTAATTTAACTAGACTTAACTCAATAAACTGAGTTAACTGATTACAACTCAACTATAACTCAATCTTATCTCCTTAATTTAAGGGATAACTCTTGCATGAATTTTGAAAGACTTCTAACTTGAATTTCTCCAACTAATTAATTTAAAATAAATTAATTAATTATTTCCAAGTAGTTGTTAAGACTAAATTAGATTTAATTCACAATTTAATTCAAGGACAAATTAATTTGGAATATTCTTGTTGCCATATTTCAACACTCCCTCTCAACAAGAAAGGGATTATCTTCCACCCCAATCCTGTCTCTATGGAACTCGAATTTACACTTTGACAGTGCCCTTGTCAAAATGTCAACATCTTGCTCATCTGTCGAAATATACTGCAACAACATGATCCTCCTTGTACACAGTCTCTAAGATGATGATACCAGATGTCGATGTGCTTGGACCTATCATGAAATATTGGATTCTCATAGAGTTTGATACAACTTTGATTATCACAATAGATCACAGTTGGATCCATCCTCTAATCAAACAAACCAACTAGGATTTTCCACATCCAGATGGCCTCACATGTTGTCTGACTTGCAACCATGTATTCTGCCTCTGTCAAGCTGAGTGAAACCGACCTCTATTTCATACTATACCAAGAAACTGTCGCTGACCCAAGGTTGAAAATCCCTCTTGATGTGCTCTTCCGATCTGATGGACTCCCTACCCAATCTGCATCAATGAATTCCTGTAGCTTCACTCCCTTTGTCCGTCTGTACCATAATCCATACTGAGATGTGCCTCTGAGGTATCTCAATACATGCTTTGCCACCTTCCAAAACATCTTGGTAGGCTGAACCATCGCTTGACTCAGTTGGTTCACTGCATAGCACAAATTTGGTCATGTGTTCACCAAATACATGAGTGAACCCACAAGCTGCCTGTACACAATAGCTTCCTCTACATCTCCTGAAGTAGCATCCTCCTTCCTCTAGTTACCAGCTAGAGGATTCTGCATGGGCTTAAACTTCTCCATGTGGAATCTCCTAAGTATCTCGTTGGCATACTTTCCCTAAGATACAAACAACTCCCCATACTTCTACCACACTTCCATGCCAAGGAAGTAATGCATGAGACCCATGTCTTTCATCTCGAATTCTTTTGCAAGATCCTCCTTGCAAGACATGATCAACTGATCATCACTAGTCAATATGAGATCATCAACATAAATTACGATTATCAATAGCTTACCTTTCACCACGATGTGGTACAGGTTTGCATCTGCTTCACTCTTTGTGAAGCCCAACCCGGTGAAGTAGTTGTCTATCCTGGTGTACCAAGCACGAGGTGCTTGCTTTAGCTCGTACAACGCTCTCTTGAGTCGGCACACATGCGATTCACAATCGAAGGTCTCAAAACCTTCTGGCTGCTTTATGTACACCTCTTCCTCAATCTAGCCATTGAGGAATGCAGTCTTCACATCCATCTGATGGATCTTCCAACCCATCTGTGCTGATAGTGCCAACATAGATCTGATACATGAGTACCTTGCAACAAGAGCAAAAGTCTCATCATAGTCAATCCCCTCGACCTATGAAAAGCCACGGGCAACAAATCTTGCCTTATGCTTCTCTATACTACCATCAACAGCTTGCTTTACCTTGTAAAGCCAAAGGGAACTCACAACTGACTTGTTCTTTGGTCTCGGAACCACAACACTGTTACGAACTATGGAGTCATACTCCTCCACCATAGCATCAACCCAAATCGAATGTTGCACTGCTTCCTCAAAGGAAGATGGCTCAGTCTCAACACATTCCCAAGCAAGGGCCATGTATCCAGTGTACCTATCAGGTGACCTCCTCTGTCTGCACTGAGAAGATGGTGCTCCCACATTCTCTCTCGTATCCTCCAACAATCTGTCAGCTTCTCTTGTGCGCTTTCATCCATCTCTGGAAGACTCTACTTGAGTGGATGTCTCCACTCCTAGAACCTCTACATGTGGTTGTCCGCATCAGTCTGAGGCTTCTCCTCCTTAGGAACCAATAATTCCTCCACATCCTGTAGTTGGAGCTACCTCTCAAGGGAAACTCGTATGGCCTTCTTCTCATCAAACTTGAGATCTCTGTGAACCATTGTCCTCTGACTAGTAGTCAAGTACACCCGATAGTTGTGAGGTGTATCAGTGTACCCCACAAATATCCTCAACTCTTATGTCAGCTCAAGCTTCTTTTGTGCATCCTTTGTCGCATGGCAATATATTGATGAGCCAAAGATCCTAAAGTGACCCACATCTAGTCTCTTACCGGAGAAAGCTTCCTCTAGTGTCTTCATCCCAAGTATGCGATGCGGGATTCTATTCTGAAAATAGATCATTATGTTGCATGCCTCAGCCCACAAGTGAGGTGATAGGCCTTGGTCATGCAACATTGCCTGTGCTGCCCTATAATAGTTTTGTTCTTCCTCTTGGCCACCCCATTCTGTTGTGGGCTATGAGGTGCCGTCAACCTTGTTTAATTCCTTCTGCTGCACAAAAGTACTTAAACTCTTGAGATACATATTCTCCACCGTTGTCGCTTCTCAAGGCCTTGATCTTCTTCCCTGACTCTTTCTCAACCAAAGCTTTGAACTCACAAAACTTTGTGAAAGTTTGGTCCTTCTTTTGCATGAAATAAATCCAACATTTATGAGAAAAGTCATCAATGAAAATCACCTAATACCTTTGCTTCGTTGTGGATGTCGTCGAGAATGGTCCACACACATTAGTATGAGCTCGCTTTAAGATAGCCTCTGCTCGACTGTCTCGATTGTGAAAGGAAAACTTAGTGTACTTTCCCAAGGTACAACCTTTGCATGTGTCAACTTGCTCAAGTTTACCTTTGGGAAGTCCTATAGATATCTGTTGCATTATCTTCAAAGCCCCATGATGCAAATGGCCCAACCGCCTGTGCCACAACTCGCCAATGTCTTGGCTTGCACCAATTATGCTTTCGTACTCAATGCTGCACAATCATCTACCTCTAGTTTATAGAGATTCTTCACCTAAATCCCTATCCTCTTGGTTTGACCCATGGCTATGTGTCTTAGGAATTCCTTTCCTTTACTAAAGACAACATTGTAGCCTTTGTCCTCCAACATCACGATCGATACCAAGTTCTTCTTCAGTCCAGGCACATACTTCACATCTGTCAAGGTGAGAGGAGCTCCATGCTCCCTCTAAAAGGCAACTGTGCCCACTCCTGAAACACTATACATTTCGTCATCACCCATCTCTATGCGCATCTTGAGGTCTTTCTCCTCCAAGGCACTGAATAAAATTTTATCACCGGTCATGTGGAATGAGGCTCCACTATCAAGATACTAGACACAACCCATCATCGATGACATCATGCATGTGATGAGGGTAAAGTCCATTTCGAACTGAGAGGCTAATGCCTCACCTTCCAATCATTCTGAGGATCCCTTCTTGGACTTATTTGATGGGCAATTAGTCACATAATGTCCCATATTGTGACAATAAAAGCATCTTTCTTTAGACATGTCACCCTTCTTCCCTCCATGAGAAGAATTAGATTTGAAATAGGAAGCCTTCCCCTTCCCTTTCCTTGCCTTACTTGCTAAGGCCAGGTTTTCTTCATCATCATTCTTGGATGAAGAACCATCTCGTGTGCTCCTCTTGATCTCCTCCTGCATAAGATCTGACCACAGTCGTTCACAATCCAGCACTTTCTCCCTTCCATTCACAGATTCCTGGTAGCTATTCCAACTCTTTGGAAAGCCAAGGAGAGCGAGGCTCACCATATCATCATTGGCAGTAGTTATTCCCACACTACAAAGCTCATCTCTACAAGTGGTGAGCTTGTTCAGATATGTGGAAATAGTATCACCCTTCTCCATCTTGATTCTTCTAAGCTTATCCTTGAGCGTCAATTTCCTCTGGTCGCTACTGTTCTAGTAGAAGTATTTCAATGTCTTCCACATTGAAAATGGAGTATCCTTCCCATGGAGACTCAAGGAAATATGGTCTCGACCTCCCTCAAGGATGATCTGTCTCGCCTTCTCCACACACTTCTTCCACTCAGTCAACTCTTGTGCATTAGTTGAAGTTGGCTTTGGGATTTCTTGATCAATGAATTCCTTCAATCCATTGTCTTCTAATACAACCTCCATTCTATCTTTCCATGCTACGTAATTCGAGCTACCTTCCAAGGCATACTTGAGTTGTTGGCTTGTATGGGCCTCACCCAGGTTCAAAGGTGATTTAGCTAAGCAAATCCCGATACTACTGGCCCTTTCAGCAATAGTCCGCGGACTGAGGTCTCACTTGAAGTAGTATGGGAGGGTGCTAGAACCAGGTTTCCGCACCCTGGGGATGTCTGCGGTTTGACCCTGCGCGCACGTTGCTATGTGCACTTGTTATCCCTTCGCAACCTGTGATGCTGCTTCCACGCAGCCCTACTCAAGGTGTAACCTGTATAATACCCAAGTTCCTTGCTATTCAATCTGTTATTACCCGGTTACTTAACTTGTTTGTGTAATACTAATGATTATTACAACATATTCAACAATCATATCAGTGTGCATGATAAATAAGACAGTATAAGTGTAAAGAAGGCAATGCACAAGTAGATACACAGAAATAGGAATCAACTTTTCTTTATTATTCTTTTATCAAGATTACAGACTTGACACCACCTTGTGCACTCAGCTACAGGGGTCCGCGCAATCAGCCGCAGACTCTACTAGGCCTCTGCGCACTCAGCTACAGAGCCTCTTCCTACTATTACAATTCAATACACTTAGACTCCTACTCTATGCTTGAACCATTCGTATTCTTCTCTCTTCTTCCTCCTTCATTATCTTTACAACTTAGAGCTTCGCTCTATTTAC
The DNA here is from genome assembly GCA_000404065.3 of Pinus taeda. NCBI lineage: Eukaryota > Viridiplantae > Streptophyta > Pinopsida > Pinales > Pinaceae > Pinus > Pinus taeda. Next base: position 62,175 of record APFE031510325.1, on the reverse strand, counting down.
ACAATCCCATGGTCCGCAGACCATAGGTAGTTCGACATGATTTTACATTATATTACAATACTTTAGGGCGTACAACCCTATGAATTAACCTATACTTTGCACTCCGCGCCCACAATTCGCGGAATCTTATAGAACCTTTGACCAAAACTTGGGCTTTGAGCCCCAAAACATGCTGTGGGGGAATTCCATGCCCAATAGGCCCCCAACACAATCTTCATTACTCATCCTGAGTCACTTTGCTGGTGCGGCGACCTTGGCGCGGATCCCCTCCAACTGGTCCCATACTGCTCGAAGGTCCACGGCGCACTGTTCTACGGTTTGCTGGACCTACTGCATGCGCTCTTTTGATGCTTCTTTGTGAGGATCAACTGCCTGCCTTAACACATAGAGTCCTGCATATGTGCCAGCTTGCCCTCAATATCTGCCATAATGGTGAAGGCCTCATCAATCCATGGCTGGACGCGCGCTTTGAGAAGTGCCTCTTTCTGTCTTGCGGCATCCACCTACTCTTTCAGTGCCCTTGCTTGTTGCATCTTTGCCATTCGTTGGGTGAGGACAACTGTTTGCGCAGTTCCCCTTACATTATCATACTATTCCTGAAGCTCACGTGCCTCTATTTCTAGGCGCTGTATGTTGAGGTTCTCCTGCAAGGATGTGAGGACGTCAAAGGCTTGGTCCAACATATTGATACAGTCCTGCACTACCCATCCAATTGCTTCCAGTTTTGTTTGAATAGTGCTAATGCGCTGCTCTCTAACTTCCAGAGGAGTGAAGGTTGCGCCTTTAGCCACAACTTAGTAATCTGGAGGTTTAGCTCCAGCTGCACTTGCGTTGTTTCCTCACGCGTGCTTTAGACTCCACTTACCAGATAGTGGATCTGCATCTCTGTTGGCAGGTCTGTGAGGATGGATAACTTTGGGACTCATCGACATGCTTCATCAACTATCTGCACGGTCTGTTGGTTATGTGACACCAGTTCGTCATGCTGCAGGCTGAGTTGTTATGCCATTCTGCAGTTGGTACAATGTGTCTCGCAAAAGGGCAGCCAAATTAAGGCCAAGTCCCTTGATCCTACTAACCGCGGCTCTGTCATCCTCTTTCTCTGTTGTTAGTGCTCCTTACGGTAGCACTATGGTGTTGGTCATCTTTGTGCATAGCAGCCGCTTCGCTGCTGATGTGCCTGTTGTGCCGTAGGTGGTTACGGTGCCTTCCTGTGGGGGCACACCTGTAGTTCCTGCAGCTGTGCCCTTAGGGCCCCCAACACAATCTGCTGCTGTGACATGGCTTCCTGGAGCGCTTCCTTGGTGACCTCGCGAACCGTGTTGCTGATGTCGTAGAGGTCGCCCTTTGTTAAAGTGATTAGGTCGATGGCCAATTTGGATGCCTTAACCTTTTTTCGTGGACCTGATCTCTCTATGACGCATGGCCTTTTCAGCTGGGTGGAAGTTGTGCCTGGGTTCGCTCCTTCTTCTGTGTCCTCTGTTTCATGAGGTTCTCTGTCTCTAAGTGTGAGAACTTCTTGTTGTTCGCGAGGTCCCAATCTTTAAATTTCATTGTGGGCACACGACCCAGGTGTGAGCCCTCAAAGGCAATTCCATCGGGGAGGAGCGGGGTCTGGAGTGCGCTCTTAGTGGCATCCAGGTCCTTGGGTATCTTAGTTTTCTCTTTCCGCAAAGGGATGTACTCGGGCAATTTCATTGTAGAGCGCACCTGCTGGATGTCCTCTTCCATGTCTTGTCTTAAATGCCTGCTGCCCGCTCCCTTTTGCCTTAAATCAAACATCTTGTCCTGAATAGTGGCAACAACGGTCACTTCCCAGCCTACACGCGCAGTTGCGTAGCCTCCCGTGCGTGGTCGCGACCCTTGTGACATGCTGATTATGTGCGCACCTCCCTCATTGCGAAGCTCCCAAACAAACTCTTTTATAGTCTCGCGCTCTCTTTCAACTACCTGGAGCGCTGAGACTGTGCTCCCTACAACTAGTCAGGTGGTCGTACCACCTCTGCAAGACATCAATTGCCTTCGCGACAGCCGGCGCCGCGTGTTCTATTGTATGTAGTGCGCTCCCTTGGTTACTACAGTTGGTGAGGTGTGGTCGTAGCATGGTAGCAGAGTCATAAATTCTCGGTGACAATCTTCTATTGCAGTGGTATGATCATCCGTATCTTGCTTTGTCATCCTTGGTTTATCGACAAGACATGCTTGCGTGATCTCATTTTCTACCCTCTTGATCTTAGTGTCCATCAAATTTCTTTTATTCCTCAATCATACCGAGTCCTTTTCGAGTTCGCGAAATCTAAGGTTCCCTCACCAGATGGCTTCCTAAATCCTTATATGTTCGACAGCATGTAGATGTGTGATTTCTTCCTCCTGGTCATCGTGCACTGTCACAACTGTAGCAGTCATTACATGCGGATTCCCTTTGGTATCTTCTTCAGAAATTACGATCTCTACTTTGTTTCGCACCTTTGGAATCATTTCCATGTTCAGGGTTTTGCACATGGTCCTATAGGACCATCAAACCGTTGGCACACGCAGGTCCCAATCGGTTTGTCTTGCCTGGTGAACCTTGTTCAGTACTCCGCACACCATATCGAATGATTCGTTGTGGAGAATAGGTAGTGCATGTCACCTTTCCTGCTGCCGCGGTTTGGTCTGATTCTCTATTCTAGGGGTTGTGTATGCTTGTGTGGGTTGCACAGCATATGTTTGTACCCACCGGGAAAGGTGGGCGTGCAAGTTGTTCCACCCCTGCTAATTGGCTCTCATTCGGTGCTGGGGTTTTCCAAAACATAGGTGCATCATCCTTCTACATCCGCACCAGTCCTCAAAATTTCCTTGATGTGTACCCCACCATCGTGCGAGTGCTGCGCCCAGTGCCCACTTCAGCGCATCAAACCGCTGTTGTTCTGGTACTGTGCTTTCAAATTTTCTCAGGAATTCATCCACTGCTGAAAATCCATCATATGTTGGCAGCTCCCTTGCCTCTGTTGACACGCAACACAGTGATCTAATCATCATGTTGCAATTAAGCGTTGTTACTTTGTGCAGTCGATTCTGCCATCGTTCTACTTCTTTGTCTAAATATGAAGTGCAGGAGCTTTCGCGCTCCCATGAAATCCTTCCAACTACAGTCGGATTCACCCAATCTTGTTCTCACGTAGTTATCTTATAAATACAATTGAGATCATCATCACTATCATCGTCATGCACTGGTTCAGTGTATCGCACTCCTTTGGTTGGATCTAGCAGTACTACTAAGCGTAGTGACTTTTTCTCAAAGACCATTTTGCGCTTCTTCAGATTTACGACTCCGTTCATTTTGGTGGCCCAATCTATTCCTAGTAGTGTGGGATAGGGATTATTGTCATCGACAATCTCTATCACTTCAAAATTTGCCTGCGAGCTCGCACCTTCCATATCTATCGTTACCCCTTACAATCTTTCCACGGGCAAAATCTTTTGTTGGTTCGCCATTTGTAACTAAATAGGGGACCATTGTAGTGCGGGTCTACCCATTGGTTCCCATGTTTTATTTGGTAGTACATTCGCATCCGAACCTAGGTCCCGGATTACCTGATCCATTTCATAGACATCGATTTGCGTAGTCAACCTCATTTCCCTTCCTGTGCGCAATGCATGCTTTCGAAGTTTCCAGACCACGTGTGGTTCTCCTAACCCTACACACCTAGTGATAAGTTCCTGTAGTCCTTTGACTGCCTTGTTGTCGCCTAATAGTTTCATGCATGTCTCTAGAAAGGTAGTGAGCATTGAAGGATCCATCCCTGGTTCTAGTTGATCCTTACTACCTGAAGTGGAGGCCTCCGTGAAGCTCTTCTTAGCTTCCATGAATGTCTCGTTCGCATATTCTAAATCAAATTTGGGTTCCTTTGTAGGAGCCTTGTGAACCCACGCACTTTCTTCTGGTTGCTTCCCTTTATCATCTCCCGTGGTCATACCGCTCCTGAGCATCATGTTTACATTCAGGGCTTCAGTGCGTGGTTCAGACCTCATCATCTGCAAATTCTGAGTTGGAGGGGGTTGGAGTACCCCCTTTTCGCACATCCTCGCTATTAGCGAAGGGAAGTTTTCTACCTCATGATCAAACTGAGTACAGTACCAGCATGATGTCTTTGTCGGGTTTGTACAATTGTGGGCATAGTGCTCTAGCCCTCTGCAATTGTAACAAATTAGTTGTCTGTGACCCCTTCCTGGTCCCATTCTACCTCGACCTCGACTGCGCCCCTGAAATCCAGTGTGTGCCATCCCTGCATTTGGGCCAAGGGCTCACGTTTCGGTCTGCACCCTATAGGTAGGAGTTCGATTCATCATTAGTTCATAGCTTCAGCAGGTGCGTTCATCATGGCCTACCGACCTACAAAAATTACAAAATAATTGCTAGGACGTCTGCGTATACTTCTGCAACAAATGACAATTATTTGTAGTGTGTTTTCCTCCTATCTGACAGATTGCACACCATACTGCAGACACCGCGCTCAACCCTACCTATGACTCCGGTCTTAACAAAATTAGCCCTCCTCTTACCAAGTAGTTTGCGAACACTAGACATTGGTCCTCATCTTGCCCTTAGCCTTTGCATTTTATGCACCATACTTCCTCATGCGCTGCCAGCTGAGGTGTCTTGTCTTGTCTCAAACTTTGAATTTCCAAACACAGATTCTGCAATTGCGTGTGGATTTGTTGGACTCCCAAACTAGGGTATTGTATAGGGGTCTCATGTAATCTCATTGCCATCTCCAACGCTTCGACCTGGGTGGAAAGTTTTTGCTGTGACAGTGTCGTCCTTAAGTGTGGCGTAAGTGATGCCACAAACCATGCGCGATGTTGTCCATCTTTCAACGTCATATCAACTTTGCGAATTGTACTCTTCAACCTTTGGTCCAGATCCCAGGGGGTCTTGCCTGGGAGCATCACGATCTCCTTAAACTCGATGATTGATTGTGTTTCTGATTTTGGCCTGCTAAATCCCCTGTTCAGCGTGGCCTGGATCTCTGCGACTCATGTGTTTGGGTGGTCATTAGAATTCTTGATATATCATGTTAATGCACGATCCTGCAGCGCGCTCACCTGCGTAGCGTTTTTAATATTGTCATCCACGACGCCTTGTGCTTCCATACTGCTCTTACCATGAACCAAAATTGGTCTAGATCTTCATTCCCCACTCCTTTGAATATCGTAGTTTGATCGCACTCGCCATACTGAACTATGGTGGTGGTAGAGGTGGGGTGGGCGGAGATGGAGGTGAGGGTGAGACGAGTGGCGGTGTGGGTGGAGGTGGTAAATGCAGAATACACTGCCTTATCAGATTGACCACGCTTCTTGGAGAAACTTTCACAAGCTCTTCCTCACTTTCCCACGAGGGTGAAATTAAGGGATTGGTTTCCAACTCTTCACTTCTTTCGCTTCTGTAGATCTTCCTACTTCATGTAGTCCCAAACATTAATTTATTCGCAAAACCTGCTTTTCACACACTAGAATCTTAATCCAAGTGTTCAAAGATTTAATATACTTACCTTGCGGTCCCTTGAGGAAACGTCGCTTTGCCTCACTATAACTGATGGTCATGTATACCGCAAATTCAGTGATAAATCCTCTTATTATTCGATCGAGCCAATGGTCCACAACTCGCGCGATCTTATCTCTTGACGCTTCTAATCTGCACACTAATTCTGGATTCCACACTATTGGTTTGTCGAGCCTACACCTAATCTAGATTTAAACAGGAACGCAACAAATTATAGAGATAACCATAAATACAGATATGCAACGGAAATAATACTTCATTTCATTAATGTAAAATACTGAAATATGCTTACAAACATAAATGGAAATAAACCAGCTAGGGCGATGATAGCTTATCCTTGAGAAGAGATGTGGCGGCTACATGCCTTTGAACTATGTTACAATGAGGCCGTAAGACCTATTTATTGTTGAGAAACAATGGAAAACCCTTAACATCCAAAAACGTAACCCTAGAAGATGAAACACCAAATTATGGGCCCCATTTTGGGTAAGTTAGTACATCAACTTCCCGGGGTCATAACGTTAGCACCCGATCTTGTTTGACGCATACAATAGCTTGTTAGAAAGATCTATATGAGAACTACAAATTTAGGAAGAGAAATGTAGATCCATGGACCCATGTTGCTCCCATATTTCCCAAAAAACGTCGTTTAGGGCCTCAAAATGGCTCCGGAAGTTCAGGACCCGAAATACTGCTAAAAATAATAAATTGTGCTACAATTACGGAAACTGAAAAATTGAAAGAGACAGTTTTGGGGGTCCAAGTGGGATAGGTCGGTGGCCACCAACATCCACCTGATCATTCCTCCCCTCGTAGGAAGCAATGGTCCCCATTGTGTTGAGTTCCTCCATCTGTTGAACTTGGTCCATGGTGAGTTGTTCTGCAATCTCGAATGTGTCCAATAATGGTGGGAAGCACGGTCGAGGGTGGTACACATTGAACACTTGGTGCAGGCGAAGGAATGGAGGAATGTTGTGCTCCAAAGAATTGTTTCCCATAGCCTTGGTAATGCTGTAAGGACCATGTCGGAATGGGTTGAGCTTCTGATGGGTTCTGGTAAGGCGTTCTTTTTGTTGATGCAACCAGACTTTGTTGCCCACCTGAAACTTGTGTGGTACCCCTGTGGGTGAGGAGAAGTTGTTCTTGTGTTCTTTCATGACCATATCCCTCTGTTGTTGCTGTTGCTGCATGGAGGAACCCTTTGCGGGGGTCATGGATGTAGCGACGATCTTCCCCTTACTTTGGGAGCGAACCAGACATAAAATGAATTTCCTAGTCTAGGAGATGAGCTTGCAGCATTTCTTAGCAGTGATCAAAGAGGTGGTGGTAGGTGGGGCTGCCTCGAGTATCCTGTATAATGAATTACCCAAAGAAATAATAATAGTGCGAGGCCTTAACTCATACACAACAAGTCGCCTCCACAAGTATGGTTGGCCTAATAATACATTGTAAACATCCAGAGGTGTAACATCACACAATACCTCGTCTGTGAATGGTTTGATGTTGTAGGGAAGGTGGCACTGCTGGCGAACTCGGAGATCTCGTCCTTGGTGAAGCCACTCGATACTGTACGGTTGCGGTTGTGGTGTAGTCGGTAAGCCCAACCGCTTCACGACCTCTGTTGAAATGAGGTTCTTTTGGCTGCCACTGTTGATAATGAATTACAATGGTGAACCCTTCACCCACATATGTGAGTGGAAAAGATGCTCCCCCTCCTCTGGATATTCGGACTCATTCTTCTGGATCTTGGTGGTGGCAATAGTGGCACTGGGCTCCGCATCAATGATCTGCTTTCCTTTGCCATTCCCCTTGTCAGGTTTTGACTCAGGATTAGAACATGCATCTCATTCAGAAGCCTTTAGTTCGGCCACCAGTGACTGCTTGGTCCGACACTCACTTGTGTTGTGAGTGGGGCTCTTATGGAACTCACACCACATTCCTGTGTCCTTCTTCGACTTCGTGGTGTTGTTCTTTTCTTGTGGCTTCGACGGGTTGTCTTGGGTCACCCCACCTTGGCTTTATTCTTTAGTCTTCGTATTCACAGATCCAAAGTCTCACTTCTTTTGTTTAAACTTTTGCTCAATTTTGATAGCATATCAATACGTTGTGCCGAGCGAGGAGATGTTTAGGAACTCCATCTATTCCTGGATGTATCTGTGTAGGCAACTACAATATTTGAGTACCAGATGCAACTCAGAATCATTGATACCCAACTGTGTGTGAAGGGTATGAAAAATGTTGGTGAAATCCGGCACATCTTGGTCCCTTCCCTGCTGCAGCGTGGTCCACTTTATGTATTTGTCCTCATAGCTTTTGATAGGGTAATATTGCTCCTTAATGGCATCCCGAAATGAATTCCAAGTGGGTATGGCTGAGAACAGTGAGCCCGTACTTTCATCCTTTTGCTCGCAGTAGGTTTCCCACTAGTCCTTGACATGGGGGGCTACTTTGAGAAGAGCGAAAATAATCTTTTCCTGGCTGGAAAAATCATGAACAGAAAAATACCCATCTAGCAGATTTAACCATTTATCTACGACATCTGCGTCTATCTAACCCTCGAAGATGGGGATTTCAAAATTAACTTGTACCTTAAAGGCTGTGGTATTTCCAGAGTAGCTGTTGGAAGCCGATGTGTCGCCTCTGGGTAGCCGCTAAAGGATCTGGGAAAAGCTGTCCATCATCGCGTTCCTTTGTCACTCAAGGGCTTCTTCGAGCAAGATTTTGATAGGATCTCCTGCCCCCTCGTCTTTCTTTTCATCCACAATGGGAGGTTGTCGGGATTT